>BPLR01006542.1:0-207863 GCA_021605095.1 Caerostris extrusa
GGGAGCGCAGAGGAAGGGATAAGATCTAAGAGAACCAAAATAGATTTATTACTCCAGTTTCCTTTTACTTCTTCTTCTGCGAAAACTCGTATAAACTTGAAACTCCGCAAGAAATTTCATATTTCAACGCGCGATATAAGACCTTACTTTTTCCGTTCCTTATGGGAACAAAATGGAAAGAATCCTAATGTCCTATTTATCCTCCGCCTACACTTTTCTAACGACTCAGTTTTTGACATCTATATTAGGTGCCATTTCGCCTTTTTTTTTTTTTTCTTTTTCCCTTGGCAGGGATCTTTTTAGGGAATTTTTACCTGGCCGGAAATAAGGTCTGCAGTCAGAATGATGATGCATGAAAAAAGTGCTCCGATTTTCATTGCTTAAGCTACGAGTCATTTTCTGTTATCCTTTCCGATTTAGGTGTGTTGTTTGACGGTTATCTATTATATATAAGAAGGTAGCAAACATAAAGGAGGCAGTAATGGTGCTTTTCTGTGATGGATTTCTTTTGAAATTTGGAAACTCTGACGTGGTGAGACTCTTCATTTTGCTTTTTCTCTGAACGATGAAGATGCTTTTATCAATATTTATTTGTGGCATTTCAAAATGTTTTTTATTTGGGGCTTTTAAAATTTTAAAAAGCACTTTTGTTAAAAACTTTTTAAAAGCAAATTAAAAATTTTAAAGCACGATTTTTAAGAACTTTAAAAACAAATGGAAAATTTTAAAGCCCGATTTTTATCTCTTTTTTTTATATAAGAGATTTATAATTACATTTTATATCATTTAGAGTATTATTTTGAATCATTTTTGTAGTCTTTTATTTTTAACAAATCTATTATCCAGTTCCTCTGGAGAAACATATTTCAATACATTATTATGCATTTCAAATTTAGACAAAAATCTGTGAAGTATAAAGACATATTGAATATTTTAACAAAATAGCATGCTCTGCATTATCAGATACACTGGCATGTAATTTTTTACGGTTTAGTTTGTCGCTATACAATAATTTTTTTTTCACACTTTAGGTTAATTAAAAACTGGAACCTACAGTTTAACGTGTATTTCGAACCACTCACTTTTTGGAAACATTCATGCCACCGTCAGGATTCGGAACCTGAAGCCTGTGGTGCCAAAAGCTATAGCGCTAGCCAAATGTTAGGCTCCAATCTCCACGAGAATTACTAATAATTTTCTTTAAAAGCATTTGTTATATAACTTAAAAATTCCGTTGATTGTAGAAAATTGATAATACTTAATGTTGTTGATAATGCTTATCAAAATTTCAATATTAAGCCATGCCCTTTTGTATCGTATTTTGAATTATGAATGATACCCCAGATAATTCCTATCTTATTGGTAATAATAAATGATAATTTATTAATGGTCGTATGCGTATTGATTGAATCTTTTTCAAAAGTTTTTATCTAAGAATCAGCAAATCATTGAAGAAATAATCGGTAAATCTTGTTCTGTATCATCATTATTGGCGCAACATTACGTGGGCCAAGACCGTCTGCCTACTGGCAGATTTCTGAGACAGGTGATTTTACGGGGTTAAGTTGTCTGCCGTCCAATGCTCTACAGTCATGTTAGATTTCGGAACATATGGTTTAAAGTTGATTGCGATCCGTTCAATTTGACCATGGCGCCGCCGGGTTCATACTTTAAAACAAATGGCAAATTTTAAAGGATGCTAGTCTTTTGCTCTATCGCGATCAGGCCATTTAAATCATTTATCCATGATTATGAATGAATCATTTTGAGCTTTTTATTTTATCATCCTGGTGGCCAGTTCTAGCGCTCTGGCCTTTCAATATCACATTTTCAGGTCGAATGCTGGCGGTGCCATGGACTGTGAAGTTTTCAGTGGTTCAGAATCCACTTTTTAAAAATAACGGCAGTCTGTTTAGTCAAGGTGTGGCATGTAAGATGACCGTAGAACGATAAACTAAATACTAAATTTTTTTTTTTCACTTTTTTGTTGTTCGTAGCATCCCATGTTTTCCTATTCTGTATTTAATTTGTATGGAAATCAATCAATCTGAATCAATCAATCAAACGCTGTTTCTTATTTATTGTAATGAATGCACATAGAAAAGTAGTGCACACAAAAAAAAACTGATTATGATGGTAAAACAGTATTCTTCGTTCGTATATAGCAGCATTTTGGCATTCGTTATACAGGCACCTCGTAAAACTTTTATTGGAACACGCCTTACGAGCAACTCAAGAAATATTTAAATTTTTATCTACGTGTACAAAAACTGTTCTTCTTCTCTTTTACATTTCCATTTCCATCTGTAATTTACTGACATCTTTTTGACTTCTCTCTCGCTGCATCAACACATGCAAAAATGGACTCCCAGTAAACGTTATTACTTTAATGCTCCTCCATCTTTCACCGAGTACTTTGAAACGTCTGTGCTTTTAGCAAAGAAAACGAGCGAAAAAAATAAAAACCAACTGCATGTTCTTCCTTAATGCATCCTTTTGCAAAATTCGGTGCACAAGTGTCGAAACAGGGCGTCGAAAAAGAGAGAAATTTTTACTCCGGTGTAATTATGCACCTTTTCTCCGGAATAAACTGGAAAGGGAGGAGAGAATATGAATGCAGCGATGTTCCCGGTTCTATCCGGGGATCCCGAAAATGTTCGCTCCGGGCGACAAAGAATTCCGGTCATTAATAGAGCGCCGAAAAGTATTGACGTCACACGCGTCCCGGGATTCTAGGATTCCTGGGCAAAAAAGTTGGAGTAAACCCCGAAATCAAGGGAACTCTGTCGCGAAAACAGGTTTTTAAATGAATTAATATCGTCAGTATACGTTTCCGGGATGAATGCTTTGGAATGCTACCTGTGTTTAGATGCATTTAGGAGTGAATTTTTCCATCATTTCATTGCTAGTATCATTGAGATCCGAGTTCTTTTTGTATTAGTTTTTGGTTATGGTTAATAATAATTTCTTTATTGCATTTTTCGCTCTAATGTTATTTATATCAGATTATGCCATTATTTTTCTATGTTTGGAACTTTTTTTTTGTTCTAATGCAGCTGGCAAACACTTAGACAATTGTCTTGGATGCCTTAAGGCAAGTGCTGCACCGCCGTTACTCACTTAGCGCTACCCAGGAGCTGCGCGTAGCTTGAAGACATGGAGTATCAATACCATCACAATGCTCTACGATCATAGTGGACCGTGATCTACGGATTAACGTGGATTGCGATTCACTACAAACATCCATGGCACCGCCGGTATTCGAACCCGAAATCTGTGGGGCCGAACGCCAGAGCGCTAGTCAGTCGGCCGTCAGACCCCATAAATTTTATTCACGATTATGAAGTCCTCAAAATTTAAGCAGCTTGGTGGTCAAGTGGCTAGGGCTCTGGCCTTTAATATTACAGGATACAGATTCGAATGCTGACGGTGACGTGGATTTTGTGAGTGGTTCGGAATCCATTTGAAACTGTAGATCCTCGTCTGCCTAGCCCTCGTGTGCACAAGATAATCGTAAACGACAAACTAAACCTCAAAAGTTAAATTTAAGCTTCTTTATAGTTCGTTTCATTCCATGTTCTCTAATTCTACATTTTAATTTGTGTAGAGATCAAACAGTCTGAATCAATAAATCAAACTCTGTTTTTTATTTTAATGATTGTTCATAAAAATAGGTAATGCTAAAAAAAAAAAACAGATGATGATGATGAGAACATCATTCTTCGATCGTATAGCAGCTTTCGGCATTCATTATACATGCACCTCGTAAAACCTTTTATTGGAAAAAGAAATATTTAAATTTTTATCTACTTGTGCAAAGTCGTTCTTCTTTTACTTTTACTTTTCCATTTCCATCTGTAATTTACTGACATCTTTTGACTTCTGCTACAACACATGCAAAAATGACTCCCGATAAACATCATTACTTTAATGCTCCCCCATCTTTCACTGAGTACTTTGGAAGAACGTCTGTGCTTTTAGCAAAAGAAAACCAGCAAAAAATAAAAAACTACCGCAGGTTCTTCCTAATGCATCTTTTTGCGAAATTCGGCTCGCAAGTGGCGAAAAGGGGGTGTGGAAAAGAGAGAGAAATTTTCACTCGGAGTACTTAATTATGCACCTTTTCCTCGGAATAAAATGGCGAGGGAGGGGAGAGAATATGAATGCAACCGATGTTCCCAGTACTATCGGGATCCCGAAAATGTTCGCTCCGGGCGACAAAGAATCCCGGTAATTAATAGAGCGCCAAAAAGTATTGACGTCACACGCGTCCCGGGATTCTAGGATTCCTGGGCAAAAGTTCCCCGAAAGCGGGGGAACTCTGTCGCGAAAACAGGCTTTTAAATAAATTAATATCGATAGTACTGCCTGCGGGATGAATGCTTTGGGAATGTTACCTGTTTTTGGATGCATTTAGGAGTCCATGTTTATTTGAATATTTTCTTCAACCACATTAAAAGAGGGAAATTGGTATCTGAATAAATTTTTTGGAGATTTTTTTATTGACATGCTAAGATAATTAACCTAGTATCATTGAGACCCGAGTTCCTTTTATATTAGTTTTTTGGTCATGATTAAGGATTTTACTTCCTTTTTTCACTCTAATGATATTTATATCATATTAAACCATTGAATTTTGTATGTTTGGGATTTAGAGGTTTTTATAAAATTTGGAAATAAGTATTGATTTCATTTTTCAGATTTGATTGATTTCATTAAGCTAAATTTTTTTCGACTATTAGTTGTTAACTACTACTACACCTTAGTCACACCACATATACTGTGCTTAAAGCTGAGTTGCCCCTTTAACAATTTGGGAATGATGTGGGTGAGAAGAAGTCTGGTTGGGTTCTGTGGCTCTCTACGGTCATTTGAGATCGGGTCCAACTGCTTTAAGTGGATTCCGAGCCACTATAAGCATCCATGGCCCCGCTGGGATAGGAACTCGATACCTGTGGAACCGGGTGCCAGTACGCTAGTCATTCGGCCATCAGGTCTATAAATCTTGTTCACGATTATGAAATCCTCAAAAGTTAAATTTATCTTTTTTATTATTCTTTTCATCCCATGTTTTCTAATTTTGCATCTTAATTTGCATGGAGATCAATCAATAAATCAAACGCTGTTTTTTATTGAAATGAATGTACATAAAAAAAGTAGTGCACACATAAAAAAACTGATTATGATGATGAAAACATTATTCTTCCATCGTATATAGCAGCATTTTGGCATTCATTATACAGGCACCTCGTAAAACTTTTATTGGAACACGCCTTACGAGCAACTCAAGAAATATTTAAATTTTTATCTACGTGTACAAAAACTGTTCTTCTCTTTTCCATTTCCATTTCCATCTGTAATTTACTGACATCTTTTGACTTCTTCTTCTTCGCTGCATCAACACATACAAAAATGGACTCCCGGTAAACATTATTACTTTAATGCTTCCCCATCTTTCACTGGGTACTTTCTGGAACGTCTGTGCTTTTAGCAGAAGAAAACGAGCAAAAATAAAAACCACTGCAGGTTCTTCTTAATGCAACTTTTTGCGAAATTCGACGCACAAGTGGCGAAAATGGGTGTGGAAAAAAGAGAGAGAGAAATTTTTACCCGGAGTACTTAATTATGCACGCTCTCCCGGAATAAACTAGAGAGAGAGGGAGAATATGAATGTAGCGATGTCCCTGGTTCTATCCGGGGATCCCGAAAATGTTCGCTCCGGGCGACAAAGAATCCCGGTAATTAATAGAGCGCCAAAAAGTATTGACGTCACACGCGTCCCGGGATTCTAGGATTCCTGGGCAAAAGTTCCGAGTAAATACCCCCCGAAAGAAAGGGGACTCTGTCACGAAAACAGGTTTTAAATTAATTAATATCGATAGTATGCCTCCGGGATGAATGCTTTGGGAATGCTACCTGTTTTTAGATGCATTTAGGAGTCCATGTTTATTTGAATATTTTCTTCGGGCACATTAAAAGAGGGGAAATTGGTATCTGAATAAATGTTTTGTGATTTTATTTTATTGGAATGTTAAGATAATTAACCTGGTATCATTGAGATCTGAATTCCTTTTATGTTAGTTTCTGGTTATTATTAATAATAATAATTTATTTTTATTTTATTTTTCGCTCTATTGATATTTATATCAGATTATACCTTGCTTTTTTTTCTGAGTTTGGAACTTGGAGGTTGTTATAAAGTTTGGAAATAAATATTGATTTAATTTTTCAGAATTGTTTGATTTCATTAAGCTAATTTTTTGTTTGTAGTGGCTCGAATCTACTTAAATGTAGGCCCTCGGTCTGTGTACATAAGATGACCGTAGAGCGATAAAGCACACCATATGAGACCGGAACCTATGGCTTAAAGTGGATTTCGAACCACGACAGACATCCACGCCACCGCCGGGATTCGAACCTGATACCTGTGGGACCGAGCGCTAGCGACGCGGTTATCAACCCCCTCCCGATCCCAAATAACCATAGAACTCCACAGAACCCAATCAGATTTCTTCTCACCCACATCATTCCCAAACTGTAAAGGGCAACATCAGGTCTAGGCACAGTGATCTGGTGTGGTGTGGTGTGGGTGTGGTGTAGTAGTGGTAGAAGTTAGCAATTAATAGTCGTAAAAATTAGCTTAATGAAATCAAATACTGAAAAATTAAATCCGGTACTGATTTCCAAACTTGATATTGTACTATAACAACCTGAAATAAAATTATTATTATTATTAATCATAACCAAAAAACTAATACAAAAGGAACTCGCATCTCAATGATACTAGGTTAATTATCTCAGCATACCAATAAATATAAATCACAAAACATTTATTCAGATACCAATTTCCCCTCTTTTAATGCGCCCGAAGAAAATATTCAAATAAACGTGGAACCCAGATGCAAAATTCACTCTAAATGCATCTAAAAAAACAGGTAACCTTCCCAAAGCATTCATCTCGCAGGCAATACTATCGATATTAATTCATTTAAAACCTGTTTTCGCGACAGAGTTCCCTTGCTTTCGGGGGATTTACTCCAACTTTTGCCCAGGAATCCTAGAATCCCGGGACGCGTGACGTCAATACTTTTGGCGCTCTGTTAATTACCGGGATTCTTTGTCGCCTGGAGCGAACATTTTCGTGATCCCCGGATAGAACCGGCGCTCTGTTAATTACCGGGAACATGGCTGCATTCATATTCTCTCTCTCCCTCTCCAGTTTATTCCGGGGAAAAAGGTGCATAATTAAGTACTCCGGAGTAAAAATTTCTCTCTCTCTCTTTTTCCACACCCCTCTTCGCCACCTGTGCGCCGAATTTCGCAAAAAGATGCATCAGGAAGAACCTGGTTTTATTTTTTATTTTTTTCGTTTTCTTTTGCTAAAAGCACAGACGTTCCAGAAAATATTCACTGAAATATGGGGGGGGCATTAAATTTAATAATGTTTACCGGGAGTCATTTTTGCATGTGTTGATGCACGGAGAGAGAAGTCAAAAGATGTCAGTAAATTACAGATGGAAATGGCAAAGTAAAAGTAAAAGAAAATAAGGACTTTGCACACGTAGATAAAAACTTAAATATTTCTCGAGTTGCTCTCATAAGGCGTGTTTCAATAAAAGTTTTACGAGGTGCATATATATTGAATGCCAAAATGCTGTTATACGATGGTAGAATATTGTTTTCATCATAATCATTTTTTTTTTGTGCATGCACTACTTGTTTTTATGTACATTCATTACAATAAAAAAAAGCGTTTGATTTATTGATTCAGATTGATAGATCTCCCTACAAATTAAAATGTAAAATTAGATCGTAAAAAACGCGATGAAACGAACAATAAAGAAGCTCAAATTTAACTTTTGAGGTTTAGTTTATAGCTCTACGGTTTTTTTGTGCTTACTAGGGCTGTACAGAAAAGAAAAAAAGTTGAAATATTCTTCTTACATCTGGCGCCATCTATTGATAGATATATGCAACTTAAATCTAAAAAAAAAAAATAATTAATTAATTACATTTTATTAAAGAATTAATATTTGTAAAGACTGTGTTAACATCACAAGTATCCTCCACTACAAGTTTAAAAAATGTATTTGAACTGGAGTGGATGAATCAAAAGTATTTTATGAACGATGGAAAATTTGAACAGTATATATATTGGGAGAGCGTGAACTAATAGTAGGAATTGAAAAAAAACCGTGGCATAATCTGATATAAATATTATTATAGCGAAAAATGAAATATTAATTATTATTACTAATCATAAACAAAAGCTAATACAAAAGGAACTCGGATCTCAATGATACTGGGTTAATTATCTTAGCATACTAATAAAAAATCCCTGAAACATTTATTCACATACCAATTTGCCCTCTTTTAATGCGACCGAGGTAAATATTCAAATAAACATGAACTCCTAAATGCATCCAAAAACAATATTCTCAAAGCACTCATCCGCAGGCAATACTATCGATATTAATTTATTTAAAAGCCTGTTTTCGCGACAGAGTTCCCTCGCTTTCGGGGATTTACTCCAACTCTTGCCCAGGAATCCTAGAATTCGGGACGCGTGTGACGTCAATACTTTTTGGCGCTCTGTTAATTACCGGGATTCTTTGTCGCCTGGAGCGAACATTTTCGGGCTTCCCGGATAGAACCGGGAACATCGCTGCATTCATATCTCTCTCTCTCTCCCAATCTCCAGTTTATTCCGGGAGAAGGTGCATAATTAAGTACTCCGGAGTAAAAATCTTCTCTCTCTCTCTTTTTCCACGTCCTTTTTCGCCACTTGTGTGACGAATTTCGCTAAAAGATGCATTAGGAAGAATCTGTAGGTAGTTTTTATTTTTCGTTTTCTTTTGCTTTTGCTCTTTTTCTTTAATGCTCCCCCATCTTTTTCACTGAGTACTTTCTGGAACGTCTAGCATAGACGTTCCAGAAAGTACTCAGTGAAAGATGGGGGAGCATTAAAGTAATAATGTTTACCGGGAGTCAGTTTTTTGCATGTGTTGATGCAGGGAGAGAAGTCAAAAGATGTCAGTAAATTACAGATGGAAATGGAAAAGTAAAAATACGGAACGGAAAGTACGGAAAAAGTAAAAGAACGGACTTGCACACGTTTATAAAAATTTAAATATTTCTTGAGTTGCTCCTATAAGGCGTGTTCCAATTAAAAGTTTACGAGGTTATTAAAAGTTTACGAAATGCTGCTATACGATCGAAGAATAATGTTTTCAACATAATCATTTTTTGTTTGTTCACTACTTTTTTTTATGTACATTCATGAAAATTCATTATGTACACCGTTTGATTTATTAATTCAGACTGATTAATCTCCATACAAATTAAAATATAGAATTAGAAAACATGGGAGAGAACGAATAATAAAGAAGCTTAAGTTTAGTGGTTAACTAAAATTAAAACAATTTAAGTTACTTTTCAAGATTTTTTCGAGTTGTAGCTTCTGACATAAAATCATTTCGTTGTAAATTTCTGCATGCCGTTACTGTAATGCTAATACTGAATTGTATACCTTATCCTTCTCTTCAGGCTTTTCTTTAACAAAGATCATCATACTGACATATTTTTAAGTTAGCGTGGCTATAAGATAAAATAGATTATTCTCTAAAAAGGGATAATATCGTAAAGAAATATATTATACTGCAAAGAAATAATATCGTAAATAAAAAAATATTATTCTGTAAAGGAATAATATCGTAAATAAAAATATTATTTTGTAAAGGGATAATATCATAAATAAAAAGATTTCTGCAAAGGAATATTATCATAGTGAAAAGATTATTGTTTAAAGGAATAATATCGTAAAGAAAAAGATTTATTGTTTAAAGGAATAATATCGTGATGAAAAAAGATTATTGTTTAAAGGAATAATATCGTAAAGAAAAAGATTTATTGTTTAAAGGAATAATATCGTAATGAAAAGATTATTGTTTAAAGGAATAATATCGTAAAGAAAAAGATTTATTATTTAAAGGAATAATATTGTAAAGCAAAAAGATTTATATTTAAAGGAATAATACATTAAAGAAAAAGATTATTGTTTAAAGGAATAATATTGTGAAGAAAAAATTTCTCTGTAAAGAAATAATATCGTAAAAAAAACATTTTTCTATAAAAATATTATAGAAAAAAAAAAAAATTTCTTTATAAAGAAATAATATAATAAAGAAAAAAACTTTATAAAGAAATAATATGGTATCAAACATAAAAACCTCACAAATTAATCTAATTTTTAATAATTCTCTATTTTAAGTAACAACAGCTATTTTTAAATCATGTATAAATACTCACTCAGTATTACATTCATAATATGTTAACGATATAATTTTAATTTTCATTTTAAATAATTAACACGATACTGTCTGCGAAGTATTTTAATAGATAATTATTGTAATAGTAAATGCATTGAAATGAAAACTCATTTTCATAATAATATCGTAAATTATAAATTATGCTCGTTTATTTAATGGAATGAAAATTTCGACTAGTCTGCACTTCTATGTGATTATGCGGTGCAATTCTTGACTGTTGTCAGGATAATTGGAAGTGAATACATATATATGTATTGAAGCCATTGTACATAGTGTAGTTGGGAATATTAATACTTTAGCATCTATTATATGAAATATTTAGTAATTTGAATATAATCATTAAATATGGTGTATTCATTTCAGTTGAGAAGTGCTAATTGTTATGAAAATTTAAATTAAGTAGTAGTTTAACCTTTCGTACTTTTAATTTATTACTATACATTATATTAAGATGTACGAAAAGCAAAATTTACTAATATAGCATACATTTGCAGATTTAACTTGTTCCTCAGTCTGGTGGAATTGGTAATTAATCCTCCAATATAATTGCTTCTTCAAAATATACTTTCAATTATAAAATGTTTAAACAATCGAATATAATCCTTAAAAGTGATGCATTATCACTTGAAAAAAAAGGATTGAAAATATTAATTTTCTTTTTCTATGAAACATCAATCGTTAAAAAACAAGGTCATTTTAAATACCATCATATAGAGAGAAAATATTGTAATTTTTTTTTTATCAACTGTGTATTCATAAATATATAGTGAGTAAAATGAACTTGAATACTTATAAATTGGTTTGCTAATATATACTCTTCATTCTTTATTCGTTAGTAGTCTTTGTACGAATAAAGTTTACTGACGAATAATAAATGAACGGTATAAGTATTTATTCAATTTATAAGCATTCAAATTATAAGCATTTATTCAATTTATAAGCATCTATTCAAATTATAAGTATTCACTCATATTATAAGTATTCATTTTAAATTCTTTTCTCTAAAAAGGAAGGGTTTTTTTTCCTTCTAATGCAGCTGGCAAATAGACCGTGATCTTCGCCATAAGGGCTGCACCGATGTTACTCACTTTGCATTACCCAGGGGGCGCGTGTAACTTGATGGTAAGCCATGGACGCGGAGTAACAAGGAAGTTAAAATTATGAATTATATCAACATTTTTATTAAATCAAAATGCAATTGCTAAAAAAATATGTATTTCATTTCAAACTTTATAGGTGTTTTTTACAACATTTCACTATAATTATAATCTACCTTTTCATCGAAAATCTGATTACTAAAGCAATTTTTGTCTGAGAAAAATTCAAATCAGCATTTTATGCATTTTATATATAAATGATGGTTTTTCATTTATAATTGCCTTATCACTAAATTAAGTATTAAGTTTATAGTTTAAGTTACTTATTTTATGACTGACTATATACCAGATTTTTAATATGTATTATCAAAAGATTTTGTTCCATATTCAAGTATTTTTTATATTTATAAAAATATTTTATTAAACTACACATTTCCAATATATATCTCTTTTTTTCCTCGCTTGTCTATAATATACTTACTTTTCTATGTTATCTCGAAACTGCTTCAAATTTGATTTCACTTTTTACTATTATTTTCCGAGCTGTTTTTTCGTACTCCTGAAAGAAGTTTTGTATAATAAGGCAGTCATAAATTCATATATCTAGAAAAAGGTTTTAAAGTACATTTCGAATTTTTTAGTACTTTATTGATCTAATATTAATTCAGACAAGTAAAGTCTTATAAAACCCTCAACCATTTCATCTTTTCCTTCGCCAAAAAAAAAAAACTGCAACAGAAGAAAAAAATACTTTTCAACGGTTCCATTCGGTTTTTGAATTGGCAACTGGAAAAATTTTGGGTTGAATACAAATAGAATTTTTCACGCTGTAAATATTTTGAATCTTGCGGTTTTTCTTCACCAAAAACTGGAACTCAATATTTTCCTCATTTCTTTATTCACTAAAGCCAAAAAAGAAAAAAAAAAAACGGTTTGCGTTTAGTAAAAGAAATAGTTATGGCCAATCTTGCATTTCTCCACCAGAATCTCTGCCAAATGCAGTGAGAGAGAACTCGTGCAGGAAACTGTTCTGACGTTTTTATTTCGTTAAACAGAATATAAAAGAAAGAAATAAATAATAGAAACAGAGAACCGCAGAAGAAGAAAAAAATTGTTGGCCGAAGCAGAACATACGTTTCACATAGAATTTGCATGTCTCGGCGGAAAAGAGAGAAATGTTTCGACCACTCTGTAATTCCTCTATATAAATCTAGACGATGAAGAAAGACGTCGCATTCCCATTTTGTCCGAAGGCGAAAGCGATTGGAAATGTCTTCCAAGAACTGAAAAAAGAGTACTGATTATAAGCGAAGTGCTTTTAAATCTTTTTAAGCTTGAATTTCTCGTGTACTTATTATTTAAGTTTCATCTTTGTCCTTTTATGGATGTCTTTCGTTTGAATTTTAATCAATGATAAAATATTACATTATAATAATGTATTATTTTATCATGCATTAAAATATATTACTATACCGTAACATTTTATCCTTTTAATCCATGTTAAAATGTTACATTATAATAATAATATATCTTTTTTAATCCATGTTAAAATGTTACATTATAATAATATATAATTTTTAATCCATGTTAAAATGTTACATTATAATAATATATAATTTTTAATCCATCATAAAATGTTACATTATGACAATAATATATCATTTATAATCCATGATAAAATGTTACATTATAACAATAATAAATCATTTTTAATCCATGAAAAAATGTTACATTATAATAGTATATCATTTTAAATCAATAATGAGATGTTGTGTTATAATAATGAATATATGATTTTGAATATATGATAAAATGTTATATTATGATAATGCATCATTTTTAACAATCATAAAAAAGTTACGTTATAATAATACGTCGTTTTTAATCAATCATAAAATGTTACGTTATAATAATGCATCATTTTTAATCAATGATTTCATTTTAATTAATTATTTTTTAATCAAAGTTTATAATTTAAGTTACTTATTTTATGACGGACTACATACTAGATTTTTAATATGAATTATTATAAGTTTTTATATTTCATATTCAAATATTTTTATTTTATAAAATTGTTTTATTAAACTACATTCAGCAAGTTTCCATATATATATTCTCTTTCTACCTCGCTTGTATATAGCATACTTACTTTTCTATGTTATTTTGAAACTGCTTCAAATTTGATTTCACTTTTACTTTTATTTTCCGAGCTATTTTTTCGTACTCCTGAAAGAAGTTTTGTATAATAAGGCAGTCATAAATTCATATATCTAGAAAAAGATTTTAAAGTACTTTTGAAATTTTTAGTACATTATTGATTTGGTATTAATTCAAACAAGTAAAAGTCTTATAAACCCTGAACCATTTCATCTTTTCCTTCACAAAAAAAAAAAAAATACTTTTCAACGGTTCTATTCGTTTTTTGAATTGGCAACTGCAAAAATTTTAGGTTGAATACAAATAGAATTTTTTCACGCTGTAAATATTTCGAATCTGCGGTTTTTCTTCAGCAAAAACTGGAACTCAATATTTTTTTCGCTTTTCTTTATTCACTAAAGCCAAGAAAAGAAGAAGAAAAAAAAAAAGGTTTGCGTTTAGTAAAAGAAATTGTTCCGGCTAATCTTGCATTTCCTCCACCAGAATCTCTGCCAAATGCAGCGAGGAGAACTCGTGCAGGAAATTGGTCTGACGTTTTTATTTCGTTAAACAGAATATAAAAGAAAGAAAGAATAAAAACAGAGAGCCGCAGAAGAAGAAAAATTGGTAGTCGAAGCAGAGCATACGTTTTACATACAATTTACATGTCTCGGCTGTAAAGAGAGAGAAATGTTTCAACCACTCTGTAATTCCCTCTATATAAATCTAGAGGATGAAGAAAGACATTCATTTCTTGGCATTCCCTTTTTGTCCGAAGGCGAAAGCGACCGGAAATGTCTTGCAAGAACAGAAAAAGAATGCTGATTATAAGCGAAGACGCTTTTTAAATCTTTTAAGCATGACTTTTTCTCATGTACTTATTTAAGTTTGCTCTTTATTTTCGTCTTTGTCCTTTTTAAAGATGTCATTCGTTTGAATTTTAATCAGCGATAAAATATTACATTATGATAATGCATCATTTTTAAACAAAGATAAAATGTTACATTATAATATATCATTCATCAATGATAACATGTTACATTATAATATATCTTTCATCAATGATAACATTTTACATTATAATAATGTATCATTGTATTTTTTTTCTTTGTTACCATGCAATACCATTTTAATCAATGATAAAATGTTTCATTATAATAGCGTATCATTTTTTAATCAATGATAAAATGTTACGTTATAATAATGCATCGTTTTAATTAATGATAAAATGTTACGTAATAATAATGCATCGTTTTAATCAATGATAAAATGTTACGTTATAATAATGCATCGTTTTAATCAATGATAAAATGTTACGTTATAATAATGCATCGTTTTAATCAATGATAAAAATATTACATTGTAATAATGCATCGCTTATAATCAATGATAAAATATGATAATATATCATTTTTAATCAATGATTTTAATAATTAATAATGATAACTAATTTTCAACTATGTTTATATTTTTAAGTTACTTATTTTATGACTGACTGCATACCAGATTTTTAATCTGAGTTATTAAAAGTTTTTATATTACATATTCAAGTATTTTTATATTTATAATATTATTTTATTAAACTACACTCATCAAGTTTCCAATATATATTCTCTTTTTCCTCGCTTTTATATAACATACTTGCTTTTTCTATGTTATCTCGAAACCGCTTCAAATTTGATTTCACTTTTTTACTTTTATTTTAGAGTTATTTTTTTTTAGTAGTCCTGAAAGAAGTTTTGTATAATAAGGCTATCATAAATTCATATATCTAGAAAAAGATTTTAAAGTACTTTCTTGAATTTTTTAGTAGTTTATTGATTTAGCATTAATTCAGACTAGTAAAAGTCTTATAAAACCTCAACCTTCATCAAAACAAAACAAAACAAAAAAAAACAAAAAAAAAAAAAAGAATCTTATACAGAACAACGGTTCTATTCGCTTTTGAATTGGCAACTGCAAAAATTTTGTGTTGAATACAAATAGGAATTTTTCACGCTGTAAATATTTTGAATCTTGCTGTTTTTCTTCACCAAAAACTGGAACTCAATATTTTTCCTCATTTCTTTATTCACTAAAGACAAGAAAGAAAAAAAAAAAGAAAAAAAACTGTTTGCGTTTAGTAAAAGAAATAGTTCTGGCCAATCTTGCATTTCCGCCACCAGAACATCTGCCAAATGCAGCGAGGAGAACTCGTGCAGGAAACTGTTCTGACATTTTTATTTCGTTAAACATAATATAAAAAAAAAAGAAAGAAAGAATAAAAACAGAGAGCCGCAGAAAAAAGAAAAATTGTTAGTCGAAGCAGAACATACGTTTTACATAGAATTTGCATGTCTCGGCTGTAAAGAGAGAAATGTTTCGACCGCTCTAAAATTCCTCTATATAAATCTAGAGGATGAAGAAAGACATTCATTTCTTGGCATTCCCTTTTTGTCCGAAGGCGAAAGCGACCGGAAATGTCTTGCAAGAACAGAAAAAGAATGCTGATTATAAGCGAAGTGCTTTTAAATCTTTTGCATGACTTTCTCATGTACTTATTTATGTTTGCTCTTATTTTCGTCTTTGTCCGTTTTTTTTAAGATAAATGCCATTTTCGTTTGAATTTTAATCAATGATAAAATGTTACATTATAATAATATATCTTTTTAACCAATGATAAATTGTTACATTATAATAATGCATCATTTTTAATTGTTCAATATATAAAATTTTAATGTTACATTGCATTGTTCATTTTTAATCAATGATGAAATGTTACATTATAATAATGCATCATTTTTAATCAATCATAAAATGTTACGTTACATTATAATAATGCATTTTTAATCAATGATTTTAATTTAATTAATTAATTATTAATCAAGTTTATGGTTGAAGTTACTTATTTTATGACTGACTATATGCCAAATTTCTAATATGTGTCATTAAAAGTTTTTATATTTCATATTCAAGTATTTCTACTTTTATAAAACTGTTTTATTAAACTACACTTAGCAAGTTTCCAACATATATTCTCTTTTTTTCCTCGCTTGTATATAGCATACTTGCTTTTCTATGTTATCTCGAAACTGCACAAATTTGATTTCACTTTTTACTTTTACTTTTTTTCGAGTTATATTTTTAGTACTCAGAAAGAAGTATTGTATAATAAGGCAATCATAAATTCATATATCTAGAAAAAAATTTTTAAAGTACTTTCTGAATTTTTTAGTACTTTATTGATTTAGTATTAATTCAGAACAAGTAAAAGGCTTTTATAAACCCTCAGCCATTTCATCTTTTCCTTCAAAAAAAAATCTTACACAGAACAAAAAAATATACTTTTCAACGGTTCTATTCGGTTTTAGAATTGGCAACTGAAAAATTTTTGTGTTGAATACAAATAGGAATTTTTCACGCTGTAAATATTTTGAATCTGTGGTTTTTCCTTCACCAAAAACTAGAACTCAATATTTTTTTACTCTTTTCTTTATTCACTAAAGCCAAGCCAAGAAAAGAAGAAGAAAAAAGAAAAAACATTTTGCGTTTAGTAATAGAAATAGTTCTGGCCAATCTTGCATTTCCTCCTCTGCCAAATGCAGTGAGGAGAACTCACGCCGGAAACTGTTCTGACGTTTTTATTTCGCTAAACAGAATATAAAAGAAGGAAAGAAATAATAAAAACAGAGAGCCGCAGAAGAAGAAAAATTGTTAGCCGAAGCAGAACATACGTTTCACATAGAATTTGCATGTCTCGGCTGTAAAGAGAGAAATGTTTCGACCACTCTGTAATTCCTCTATATAAATCTAGACGATGAAGAAAGACGTCGTTTCTTAGCATTCCTCCCTTTTTGTCCGAAGGCGAAAGCGACCGGAAATGTCTCAAAGAACTGAAAAAGAATGCTGATTATAAGCGAAGTGCTTTTAAATCTTTTAAGCATGACTTTCTCATATACTTATTTGAGTTTTTCTCTTATTTTCGTCTTTTTGTCCTTTTATGGATGTCTTACGTTTGAATTTTTATCAAAGATAAAATGATACATTATAACTATGCATCATATTTAATGAATGATAAAATGTTACATTATAACAATATATCATTTTAATCAATGATAAAATGTCACGTTTCATTAATATATAATTTTAATACTTGATAAAATGTTACTTTATAGTAATATATCATTTTTAATCAATTTTAAAATGTTACATTGTAATAATGCATCATTTTTTAATCAGTCATAAAATGTTACATAATAATATATCATTTTTAATCAATGATTTTTATTTAATTAATTAATTTTTAAACAAAGTTTCTAGTTTAATTTACTTATTTTATGACTGACTACATACCAGATTTTTAATATGAATTATTAAAAGTTTTTATATTTCATATTCACGTATTTTTGTGTTTATAATATTATTTAATTAAACTACATTCAGCAAGTTTCCAATATATATTCTCTTTCTTCCTCGCTTGTATATAACATACTTGCTTTTCTATGTTATCTCGAAACTGTTTCAAATTTGATTTCACGTTTTACTTTTATTTTCCAAGCTATTTTTTTAGTACTCCTGAAAGAAGTTTTGTATAATAAGGCAAACATAAATTCATATATGTAGAAAAAAATTTTAAAGTACTTTCGAATTTTTTAGTACTTTATTGATTTAGTGTTATTTCAGACAAGTAAAAAGTCTTATAAACCCTCAACCATTTCATCTTTTCCTTCACAAGAAAAAAACTGCAACAGAACAAAAAAAAAAATACTTTTCAACGATTCCATTCGATTTTTGAATTGGCAACTGGAAAAAATATTTGCGTTGAATACAAATAGGAATTTTTCACGCATTAAATATTTTGAATCTGCGATTTTTCTTCACCAAAAACTGGAACTCAATATTTTTTTACTCTTTTCTTTATTCACTAAAGCCAAGAGAAATAGAAAAATAAGAAGAAAAAAAGAAAGAAAACGGTTTGCGTTTAGTAAAAGAAATAGTTCTGGCCAATCTTGCATTTCCTCCACCAGAATCTCTCTGCCAAATGCAGCGAGAGAACTCGTGCAGGAAATAGTTCTGACGTTTTTTATTTATTTAAACAGAATATAAAAGAACGAAAGAAAGAATAAAAACAGAGAGCCGCAGAAGAAGAAAATTGTTGGCCGATGCAGAACATACGTTTCACATTGAATTTGCATGTCTTGGCTGTAAAGAGAGAAATGTTTCGACCACTCTGTAATTTCTCTATATAAATCTAGAAGATGAAGAAAGACATTCATTTCTTGGCATTCCCTTTTTTGTCCGAAGGCGAAAGCGACCGGAAATGTCTTCCAAGAACTGAAAAAGAATGCTGATTATAAGCGAAGTGCTTTTAAATCTTTTAAGCTTGACTTTTCATGTACTTATTTAAGTTTGCTCTTTATTTTCGTCTTTGTCCTTTTAAGGATGTCTTTCGTTTGAATTTTTATCAATGTTAAAATGTTACATTTTAATACATTATTTTAATCAGTCATAAAATGTTATATTATAGTAATATAAATTTTTTAATCCGTGATAAAATATTGCTTTATAATAATATCGTTTTTAATCTATGATAAAATTTATAATAATAATAATAATAATATGTCAATTTTAATCCATGATAAAATGTTACAATATAATAATTATATGATTTTTAATCAATGTTAAAATGTTACATTATGATAATGCATCATTTGTAATCAATCATAAAATGTTACATAATAATATATCATTTTTAATCAAAGTTTATAGTTAAAGTTACTTATTTTATGACAAACTATATATCAAATTTTTAAGATGTACTATTAAAAGTTTTTATATTTCATATTCAAGCATTTTTTTATTTATAAAATTGTTTATTAAACTATACTCAGCGAGTTTCCAATATATATTCTATTTCTTCCTCGCTGTGTATATAACATACTTGCTTTTATATTTTATCTCAAAACTGCTTCAAATTTGATTTCATTTTTTGACTTTTATTTTCGAGCTATTTTTTAGTACTCCTGAAAGAAGTTTTGTATAATAAGGCAATCATAAATTCATATATCTAGAAAAGATTTTAAAGTACTTTTGAAATTTTAGTACTTTATTGATTTAGTATTAATTCAGACAAGTAAAAACTCTTATAAACCCTCAACCATTTCATCTTTACCTTACCAAAAAAATCTTATACAGAACAAAAAAAAAAAGACTTTTTCAACGGTTCCATTCGGTTTTTGAATTGGCAACTGGAAAATTTTTCTGGGTGAATACAAATAGGAATTTTTCGCGCTGTAAATATTTTGAATCTTGCGGTTTTTCTTCACCGAAAATTGGAACTCAATATTTTTTTCTCTTTTCTTTATTCACTAAATCCAAGAGAAAAAGAAAAATGAGAAGAAAAAAGAAAGAAAACTGCTTGCGTTTAGTAAAAAGAAATAGTTGTGGCCAATCTTGCATTTTCTCTGCCAGAATCTCTGCCAAATGCAGCGAGGAGAACTCGTGCAGGAAATTGGTCTGGCGTTTTTATTTCGTAAAACAGAATGAATAAAAGAAAGGAAGAAAGAAAGAATAAAAACAGACAGCGCAGAAGAAGAAAAAATTGTTGGCCGAAGCAGAACATACGTTTCACAGAATTTGCATGTCTCGGCTGTAAAGAGATAGAAATGTTTCGACTTCTCTGTAATTCCTTTATATAAATCTAGAGGATGTAGAAAGACGTCGCATTCCCTTTTTTTCCGAAGGCGAAAGCGACCGGAAATGTCTTCAAGAACTGAAAAAGAATGCTGATTATAAGTGCTTTTAAATCTTTTAAGCATGTCTTTCTCATGTACTTATTATTTAAGATTGCTCTTTATTTTCGTCTTTGTCTTTTATGGATATCTGACGTTTGATTTTTAATCAGTGATAAAATGTTACATTATAATAATGTATCATTCTATATTCTTTATTTCCAATGAAAATTGCAACTTGCAAATAAAATGCTAAAATTTCACATTTTTACTTATAAAGATTAATCGTATATGGAGAGGGCCTGATAGCAGAGTAGCTAGTGTGGTGACGCTCGATATCATAAGCTTCGCGTTCAAATCACGGCGGAACCATGTTTTGAAATCCACTGTAAACCGTAGGTAATCGGTCTAATAGAATCGTAGAGCGCAGTGAGGGTAGTGTTACTCGGATCCGTAGCATATCTTCAAGCTACGCGTGCGTCCGTAGCATATCTTCCCTGGGTAGTGCTAAATCAGTAACAGCGGTGCTGCCCTTGCTTACGGCATAAAGATTAACTGTCTCTATTGTCAGCTGCATTACAACAACAGCAACAACAAATTAATTGCAGACTTAAACAAATTTTCAAAATTTTACTAATTACATTATTATATATTGTAGTATGCAGGTTGGGTAATCAGATTGTAACTGGGTGTAGTTGGGTTGAGATATTTAAGGCACATGGTGAGGAACTCACAACTTTATTGACACATGCACAAACACATCCCCCACATTCAAATAGGGATATACAATATTTAACACATTTAAAAACAAATAATTATAGATTCGTGGAAGTACTCCACTTCTAAGCCGAGCCGAAAACCCGAAACTCGGCTAAGTTCAGGGTGTGTGTAATATACTTCTCGAGTGAGAGTCTGTCGGCCAACTAATGCACCTTGATGCACTAAATATATTTTCTCTCGAGTTGAAAGACTATAAACTAAACATTTCTCAGTGGGATTTGTCGCCAATTGCACTTTCTCTCGGGTGAGAATCTCGAGGCCGACTGACCATTTTTCCTGACCGCCACAAGGCACTCTTGTTGTATGAAGCACGATTGCAATATCAAAAATGTTATACAATAGATATATTTTTCTTTATTTTGTTGAAAATTTGATTTAACCATTTTAACTGTGAATTATGTCGATGTTTAAATAAAACCATACAATAAACCAATGTAGTAAATAAATTATTTTGTAGTGAACAAATTTAGCATTATAAACGTTTGTTTTGAATTCGGTTAATATATTTATTAATACTAAGAATGTGCCAACTCTACATCTTGTAAATTTAATGTATTCGTATTATTTTTTTAATTACTTTTCAATCGAAAATTTAAAAGTTTTTCAATAATAAACAATATATTTTAATTAAAAAAGGAAGAAAAATCTTTTTTAATATAAAGAATGTCTTGTATTCAGCCTTTTAATAATTTAAATATTAATATTAAAAAGACCGTTAATAATCAAAAGGAGCTAAATTCTCTAATTTTAAAACTTTTGTAATAAGCAATAATAAAAATTATCATTTTTTAATTACTGATAAGGTTTAATTTAAAAATGTGTGTCGTTGGCATCTTTAAATGATTTAATTTTCTAGACAGGGGGAGTTAAATTATTACAGAAAATTTTTAAGAATAATTGGTATTGCCGAATAGTGTTTTTAGGTTCTACGTAAAATCTAATTTATATTCAAAGTTCTCACCTCACTTTAGATTAAATATTTTCATTTAAATCACAGATATCTATTAGGCACTTTTATACGTCATTTTGAGTGTAAAGTTTATATATGACAAAAATTATTGTATTATTATTATACATAACAGTAATTTTGATTTATTAAAATCCCTCTAACATTTGAAATAATTATGTAGAACACACAATTTGAGTCTGATTATCCAATGATTCTAATACACTCTTGTAAGTCATTATTCTGTTTTACATTATCATACTATTAAAATTTAAAAAACCAATTCAAATTATTTTAACTCTTTTAAGAGTTTCACTACAATAAGAGTATCAATGTGGTGAAGCCAGTTTTACAGACGTTTTCTAAGCTTTGTTCATGACGTTACTTCGACTTCATATTGGTATCTGAAAAATTATATATATATAATTAATCTATTATTAATTGAAGTATTTAATTAATATCTTAATTACTTACATCATACTTATCGGTTTCAAACATCTTTTTTTTAAATATAATCGATTATATATAAAAAAAAACCCACAGAATAACATATTTCACTTAAATATTTTTCGAATGTTGTCTAAAGTATCTACTTTGAGTGTATAATTAATGACAGCGCTATAGAAACGAAGTGGTTTAGTTTTCTTTTGTATAAAAATTCAATGGTAAAAAAAACAACCTTAAATATCGGAAGAATGAAGTAAAATCATACGCTTGCCATGATTTATCGAAGAAAATGTGTCATTAATCATTCTTAAAAACTATTGATTCTGTTGTGAGAGCAGTAAACTACATCTACTTGCTTATTATGTGAACAATGGTTTTCATTATCAAAGCGATGGAATTTTTTTTTTTTTTTTTTTGTATTTATTTAAAACTAGCATACTTATAGAAAACTCCCGGTAAACTACCATTTCGTCTCAATTAATGCCAATGTTTGCTTTAATTTCTAATCCTCTTTCTATTTATAAGTTGGAAAATTTTATGTAAACAAGTAGTAAACTGACTGAGTTCAAATTCTTATGCCATCTTTCATTATAATGTTATTGACCTTCACATTAAAATTATAGCATATTTCAGCGTTATCCAAGGTGAATCACAAAGATTTGCCGAGCCCTGTAACTGCATTGGTGAATAGAACATTATGGAACATTATGGGCTTAAATACTAAGCTAAATAATAATAATAAAAAGAATAAATAAAATTAAAAAAAACTTTAAAGAATAAAGTAGCATATAAAGCTAACATATAAAGAAAATTACAGTGTGAAAAATAATAAAAATATTAGTCTAACAAAAATGCACTATATCACAATGTAGAAAGAAAATAAATATAGAGATGCAATTCAATCATATTGACAGGAATTCACAAATTTAACGAAAACTTGAAAAGAGGATTTTGTTTCTGCTTATAACATAAATCCATTCCTCTAGATATGACTTGCTATTATTGCAATTTCAATATTTCATAGATTATTGTTATTGAGATGTATACTTAAATAACCAATTCAAAATTTTATTTCTTTTTAGTTTTAAATTTAATAATTCATTTGTAATTTCCAACAATGTTTTAATGTTACAACTTGGCTTACTTCACCAGTACTTTATATGAAATTCTGCAATGTTTCTTCGTAAAATTACTGCTTTGCAATCATATACTTGTAGTGCTATGTTTAAAATTATTGTTCATCATAATTATTTATAAATTTATATGAAACTTAACAAAAATTATTTTTATAAAACATCTTTTTTTTTTCATCTTTCCCAGTTAGTCTAATTCGACAATTTTAATTTCCCGTATTGAAAGTTTTCTTGGGAGATATTATTCAAATTAATTTTTACCTGAGTATCTTCAGTAGAGTTTACAAAATAAAACACTCTAGATATTAAATTTCGATTGAAAATTTTTTTTTTTCGATATCAATATTCGTCAAAAACAATTTCCAATTTGGGATAAATTTGGCTTTCCGCCAATTTGGCGATTTTTCCGGGGTTGGCGAATTTTTCACGTTTGGCGTTATTTTTACGCTGTTGTACTGTTTATTTTCGATCTCTCCTCTCTCTCTGTCCTCTCGACTCCGGATGTTCCAAATTTGATAGTCACAGGGGTGCCTAGCCTATCTCAGTGTGAAATTAGAAGTAGTAGTTCACACTGGTTTTATTGTTAAATTTGCAATGCCGCTTTAGAAAAAAAACATTAAATCCGACCAGAACTAACTAGACAAAGAGTAGCACATAGATGTATAGAAAATATGGGATTATCAAAAAGTCGTCTTAACAGCCTTAAACAGAAGTGATTCTCAATCAAAAAAATTTATATATTTCTATATAATTAATTCAAACATTTTATATGGCTATATTAGAATTTTGTCGATTTAAGAAAATTATTCATAACAGTGCTGAGCCGCATGAAACCTACTGGTCCTAGAATATACAGTCCTGTACGTTCTAAGAGGTTTAATGTTATAATTAACGAACGGATTTAACGGTTGTGCGTCGTCTAATATTTCTTAATGAAAATATATTGGATAGTCTGGAAAGTAATTTCGTTTTTTTTCCCAGCTGAGGTATTTTTCCACAACTAATTACCCACTTAAGCCGCCTTCAATCCCCGCTGTCATTATTTTGACAGCTGGTAGAGCTAGGCTTGTTTTTTAAAAAGTTTGTCTGATTCTACGCGATGGTTTTTGTTTTGTGTCCTAACAAATATGAAAAGTCGAAAGCAGAATTTTCGGCATATTTAATTTTTTTATTATCGAAAAGGTAAAAATGCTGTTCAAGCTAGAAGAAAAATTAATCCTTGTGTATGGAGAAGATATATCGACAGTACTCTAGTGGTAATACTTGTCTGCTGATTCGACCTCACATGATCACGTGAAACGCCTTAGTTTAATTTCAAAACTTGACATATGGACTCCACATGTTGTCACAAAAAGAAATTTGCGCTGTTGCATTGGCATCTGTGATTTTCTTCTCAATGGAGACGAGAAATGGATTGCCAACTACAACAGTGTTAAACGTAGAAAATCATAGATTAAACAAGTAAAATAAAAAAAAAAAAACATTTAAGTCAATTCCTACTTTTTTTTTTTCACTCTATTGCAGAAGGTCCTTTATAAATAATTTTCATTCATTTTTTTTTTAAAGTTTATCTGGCGCCATCTATTGGTAGATACATGCGACTTAAATCTAAAAAAAACTAAAATTAATGAATTAAAGCTAATTACTGAATTAATATTTGAAAAACTGTATTAACATCCAGTGTCATCCACTACAAGTTCAAAATAAAATGTATTTGAACTTGAGTGGATGAATAAAAAGTATTTTATGAACGATTGAAAATTTGAACAAGATATATATATAGGGAGAGTGTGAGCTAATAGAATGAATTGAAAAAAAGATAGATGAAAACCGACAAAAGGTGATGGCAAAACTTGGAGTTTGTCACTTTGTTTGGTACAATTTCAAAGCAATCGGTTTATTTATTTTGAGCTTCTACTGGACTTTACTACGATCAATTCTGAAGTTTACTCTCATCAACTGGACAAAGTGAATGGTTCACTTACAGAGAAAAGGTCAGAATGGATCAATATAAAAGGTATAGTGTTCCACCAAGATAGTGTGAGACCTCATACAAGTTTGGTAGCTCGCCAAAATCTTTTACGGCTTGGATGGGATGTACTACTACTACACCCACCATATTTTCCAGATCTGGTACCTTCGGATTATTACTTGTTCCTGACTCTACGAAATTTTTAGAAAGTCAAAACCTTTATTTCAAACGAGGACATCAAAAATGACTTGGATAATTTTTTTTGCCAGCAAAGATCAGAACTTTTATAAACATTATACCTTGCTACTGCCTGAAAGGTGACAAAAGTATTGGAGAACTAAAAAAACCAAAATAAAAATGGAGAATATACTTTTTTATTCAATAAAATATTTGTATGATAGGATACAAATATTTTATTGAATTAAAAATAGTTTGATTTTCAGAAAATCATCTTTCATTTGCATCAAAAGAAAACAAAAACGAAATCACTTTACAAACAACCCAAAAAAATGCATGCTTTTAATGGTATGTTGGAAAAGAAATTAATTCATCTATATTTATGTCTTAAGACTTAGTTAATTAAGTTTTAATCTTTATTATCTATATTTATTTTATTAATCGGGAATAGTGCTTTTTATGATTAAATACTACAATTTTTGACCGTATCAATCAAAAGAATTCTATCCTTTTGTAATTATAAAAAGTTAAAGCGTTCGGCAAAATGCTAATAAAGAATACATCATCAATAGTTTTGTAGAATTAATAAGGATATGGCCTTGAATAGCAGTAGTATATTAAAATGCATTATTATAATTCAAATAACTGCATTTATTTGTTCTGTAAAGAATTTACATAAAATAAGCAGTCATTTATTATTTAAGTATTCAAGGACATGAAAAATTACCATCATAATTAATAGATTTAAGACTTCATAAATATTTTATTATTTAAGTTCTCTATGCAAATATTGCAATTCAAAACTTTTTGCAATAGTATTTCCCTTTAAAGTGAAGGAAAATAAATCCTATTCCAACTTTTTCGATGTTGATAAATAATATTTAAATACTTCACTTAGTACATTTTTAAATGTAATACATTTCTATTGGCGCTAGAGAAAATGCGTATTAGTTAAAAAATGCAAGGGGATGCGATTCGATTTCACTAGAAGCGGAAGTAGCAATTGCTATTTCGTAGAACGAGCAAATTCGGTGAAGTTTAACATAACTTTCTTGTAGAAATTTGAAATTTTCTCCAATATAACACGCTAATGTGGGACAGTTACTTCTGAACGTAGTCTCAGTAATCCTAACTATCCACTACATACCACTGTTGGAAACTATATTGCCACACCACCGATGTGGTGTTCACCATCATAAAAACAATATAAAAAAATAGACAATTCCTACATTTTTCACTATATTGCAGAAAGTCCTTTATAAATAAAGTTGGAATTTTCCTCTTACATCTGGCGCCATCTATTGGTAGATACATACAACTTAAATCTAAAAATATATAATTAATTCATTTAATTTAATGAATGAGTTAATATTTGAAAAACTGTATTAACATCAGTGTCATCCACTACAAGTTAGAAAAATGCATTTGAACTTGAGCGGATGAATAAAAAATATTTTATGAACGATTGAAAATTTGAACAAGATAGATATAGCAAGTGTGAACTAATAGTAGGAATTGAATAATAGTAACTTTACATTCTCAGAAGTAAAGCATGAATTTTTTTATGCATGTCTTCTATTCTTTGAACAAAAAATTTTTTTTATTAAATTATGTTGTTTTTTTATTAATATTCTGGAGTTTTTTTTTAAAAATTGCTTGCACAAAAATAAATTTCTTTACTTTGTTTTATGAATGACATTAATCCTTCCATACACTTTGTTTACCTTTACGATTCTGGAGAAATTAAAAAAATTTCCGTAATTCGATATTGTTTTCGTAATCCCACACAGAATTCGAAAGGCCAAAATACATTACACAGCAAATATTTGTTTTTATTGTTTCGTAATCTTATTTTCAATTATGAGAGGCTGCATTCCGCTCAAGTATTTGTTCAAGATAAGCTGCTTTTCATCAAGAATATAAAAGGTAGCAAAAAAAAACTCGTATTTATTAATAGGTTCAATAATAACGCTGATGTTTTTTTTTATGTTGTAGTTTCGTGATATTAAATATTTTATTGAATGTAATTTAAACACGAATTGCATATTTTAAGCATAATCAAGCAGGTTTATTTTTCTTAACAAAATATGTTATATTTTCAAAACTATTTCTGATTCTATTACTCTCAAAATTATTTTTCTCATTATTTCTGATTGATCTATTATTCTCATTATTTCTGATTCTGTTATATATTCTCAAAGTTATTTTTGTTTAAACAATTTCATAGACTTTTTCTGATTCTATTATATATTCTCAAAAATATTTCTGATTCTGTTCTACTTTACAAAATTATTTATTATATTTTTTCAAAATATTATAGTAAATGTAATATGCTTAACAATCGAGTTATTTCGTTATATACAAGAAGCAGTTTATCAATTTTACCACCAAATTTCAAAAGGATAAAACAACTTCATAGCCGTCTTTTTTGGAATGTTTTATATAAAATCTTTATATATACAATTTAAATAAAAATTAAGAAAATTATTAAAAGAAATGTTAATTACATCAAAATTAATTTTTTTAAATATTTTTTTACTTATTTACAACTATTTCTATACAGTTAAAATATTACTTTAGATTAAATAAAATTAATTCTGAACAAACTTATGAGAGTAATATTTGTAAGATACTATTCTATTCTAAAAAATCTTTACATTTTTCATAAGAAACTTTTAATTTTTGCACTGAAATGAAAAATATGAACTGTAAAATTTATCTTATTTAAATATCATTTAACTTGTTTTAAACAGTAAAACTTAAATAAAAATAATTATAGTACTAACAATCATAGGCTACTTTTTTTCTAATTTATATTTATAAATGGAACTTTAAAGTAAATTAATACAATTTTTTATATTTCTATAATAAAACATGCCATATTCTAATATGGATAATGATAGTATGTAACTATATCATCTTTTAAACTCTATTAACAATTTATCAAATGAATTTCTAATCATATAATCAACAATCCTCTAAAGCAAATATAACTACATAAAACAGTTAGCATAACGAATCATAATTCTTATAAACTAATCCAAACTACTTAAAACTAATTCTTTATATTTTCAGTAACCCACTTTCAGTTTCTTATCTATTACATTATATTTCTAGTTACCTTATTATTAGAAAAGTGTCATTTGTTATGTCAGATTACTAGTTACTCCTAACTTTCTGAGGAATGGAAATCATTAAAAGCAAGAAGAGAGATATGTCTGGAGTAATCTTCTGACGTTTGATTTTTACCTCAAACTTCTGACAGTTTATTTGAGGCCTTTTCTGCAATCAACTTGTTTTCCGAATTGCAAGCCGAGTTAGAAGTCTTGGATGACAGCTCTCTCTCTGACAAACTTTTTAAACGGTTCGTAATTGAATAAACCTGACAGTAGCCGAGAGGTATTGAATTACCGAGAAGTTGTTATCGCAGATGGTTTTCTTAATGCATACGGTGTTCTTCTGTCTGATGTAGTTTTTAGTTGCTTTTCTGGAACTCGACAATTTATTTTAACGCCATTTTTATGTTTTCATCCGCTATTACTTCTGAAAATAGTTTTTATTCTAACCTTTTCAAGCGCAGTGGAATTTATAGGTGATTTTTATTTTTTGATTAAACAGAATTTATCGAAGTAATGAAATTGGAATTTAAAAAATTCAAAATTTTATTGTTACATTGCCTTCTATTAATCAACACATCAACATTCTCATTTCTAAATAATTAATTAATTATCAATATCGTTATACACTTTAAAAAATTTTTTATAAAAAAACATCGAATCTATTATAAAAAAATTATATTTAATTAAAAAGACCTTATTAATTTGTTTCTTTTTGTTTTTTTGGGAGGGGGGTAATTTTTGATTGCGCACCTGAGAAATATACTCCTTACTCCATTATGTTTTTCTCTTTTATTTTTTGCTCTTGTTTAGACTTTATTGTATTACTTTTTTATATTATTTCTTGCATTGTTTAAAAATTATAAATAATATTTAAGACTCGATAAAATAATGCTTAAGATAATATTTAATAGATAATATATGATAATAAGCAATAGATGATATTTGATAATATATGATAATATTAAATATATTAAAATAATAATGCGACGTATAATTTTTTATGTTCGGTAAAATAATGTTATGAAGGGGCCTGATAGCCGAGTATCTAACGCTCTGGCAATCGGTGCTACAGGTTTCGAGTTCGAGTCCCAGCCGTTACAAGGATGTTTTTATTCGTTCGAGTCTGCTTTAAAACCGTAGGTCCCGGTCTAATATGACTGTAGCATGTTGGTCTTAGGGCTAACAACCCTACCCGTAAAAGAAAACAACTGTCTCAAAATCTGCCAATAGGCAGACGGCCTTGGCTCACCATAGGGCTTTTGCGCCAATGAAGAAGAAAATAATGCTGTTTTTATAAAAAAAAAAAAATTTATAAATTAATGTATCGTTTTTAAAATTTCTTACAAAGTTTATCTTAATTTTGTTTCAGAAAAAAAAAAAAGAAAAGAATCTTGCATATGGTGTTTACAAAATTTCAATTAATAAACACAGTTAATTATTAGCAGAAACTAAACATGTTTTTCAGTTTGTTTAAGCGTTTCTGTATCAATCGAAACATATGCATTCGTATATTAACTTCAGAAAAACCTTTCACCAATTTAGTTCCTTAAGTGACAAAACATTTTTTTTTTTTACTCGTAGGTAACTTTCTATATTTTAAATTTTTCCTTATCATGAGATACAAAGAAACATGCATATGTCTCCTATATAAATCAAACGGATAAGTTATACCTCCAAAAACGTTGGAAAAAAAGTGATTTACAAGTTCTAAAAAACGCTTTATTAGCATGCATTGGAAAGATGCCAACAAATGGACGAAAATACGACTTCCTAGAAAAATATGGCTTATTTCCTCTCATGGCGAAATACATCATAAAGCCTTTCCTACTTCCAGAAGTAAAAAAAAGGAAAAATTGAAGTCCACCGATTTAGTTTTCATATTATTCTTCTGACCATACCGACTTTCATCATAAACCACCTTGTAAATCGAGTTAATTGAAAACCTGGCATAAACAAGATTGTATATGATTGCTGTCTATTTTTGTCTATCAAAAGAAACCAGCAAAATATATAAAAAAAAGACAACCTAAAAACCGAGAAGTTTTCTTTATTCACTTAGTTGTTTCTCCTCTGCCTTGCATTCACAGTCCATTACTTCCTTTTGCCTTTCCTACTAAATCGTTGCTCTTTTTTTTATTTTTCCCTTTTTATTCGCAGTTTTTTCCATTTCCATTTTAACACCAGCATTTTCTCTCTGCAGATCTAATTAAATGGCCGAAACGCTAAGGAATAAATGGCCAAGATGTAAAATGCCCGTTTTGTATACTTTTAATGGCTGAAGCTCTTCCTTTTGCCTTTTTTATAACCCAGAAATTTCATTTTATCGATGTGTTAAAAATTCTTCCCTTTTTTTTGGGTGGGGGTCTCTGATTAGGCTGTGGTATGGTGGCACGGCGTTTAAGACAAAAATAGTATTACGCTTCTTATGAAAAGCTTTTTAAAGAAAATTTTCGAATAGATTGAGAATATTTTATTCATTTAAAGAAGTTTTTTGTATGTATTTTTAAAACATTTTACTTCTGTGAATGTACTTTTTTCCTAATGCAGCTAGCAAACATTTTGACAGTTGTCTTTGATGCCGTAAGGCAAGCGCTGCACAAACGATACTCACTTAGCACTACCCAGGGGGCACATGTAGCTTGAAGATATGCTTCAGGGACGTGAGAAACATTACCCCCACAACGCTCTACGATCCTATTAGACCTGGACCTACGATTTAAAGTGGATTCCAAATACTGCAAACATCCATAGCACCGCCGAACACGAAACCTGTGATATCGAGAGCCAGAGTGCTAGCCACTTCGCCATCAAGCCCTAAAAAAAAATTGGAGGCGCCGGTTAAATTAATGTGAAACATAAAATTAATAAATATTTTTTATTGTTCTTGAAACAAAAATCATTATCAACATTTTTTTCAATTTCTTTAAGCGTTTCTGTATCAATCGAAACATTTACATTTGTATATTAACTTCAAAAAAAAATTCACATTCAGTTTTTTTTTGAACATTTTTTTTTTTTACTCATAGGTAACTTACATATTTTAAATTTCTTAACATGAGATACAAAAGAAACATGCATATGTGTCTCCAATATAAATCAAATGGATAAATTATACCTCAAAAACGTCGAAAAAGATGATTTACAAGTTTCTAAAAATCCTTTATTAGCATGCATTTGAAAGATGCCAATAAATGGACGAAAATACGACTTTCCTAGAAAAATATGGCTTATTTCCTTCCATGGCGAAATACATCATAAAGCCTTTCGTACTTCAAAAAGTAAAAATATATATATATATATATATATATATATTGAAGTCCGCAGATTTAGTTTTCATATTATTCTGCTAACCATACCAACTTTCCATCATAAACCACCTTGTAAAGCGAGTTAATTGAAAACCATGCGTAAACAAGATTGTATATGATTGCTGTCTATTTTTGTCTATCAAAAAGAAACCAGCAAAAAATACATAAAAAAGGCAATCTCAACCGAGAGAAGTTTTCTTTATTCACTTAGTTGTTTCTTCTCTGCCTTGCATTCACAGTCCATTACTTCCTTTTGCCTTCCTATTGAATCGCTTGCCCGTTTTTATTTTTCCCTTTTTATTCGCAGTTTTTCCCTTTTTTCCATTTTAACGTGGGGGTGTACTGGGGAAAAACCTGGTGATATAAAAACGTGACCACGGCACTTAATTCGAAAGGAAAAAGCGGAATGTGTTGCCAGCATTTTCCCTCTGCAGATCTAATTAAATGGCTGAAAAACGCTAAGGAATAAATGACCGAGATGTAAAATGCCCGTTTTGTATACTCTTAATGGTTGAAGCTCTTCCTTTCCCTTTTTTTAAAGCCCAGAAAATTTATTTTATCTATGTGTTAAAAAAATTCCTCCTTTTTGGGGTCCTATCTGATTAGGCTATGGTATGGTGTTTAATACAGAAAATAGTATTACGCTCCTTATGCTTTTAAAGAAAGTTTTTCGATAGATTCAAAATAGTTTTTAAAAGTTTATTTGTATGTATTTTTTAAAACATTTTACTTTTTGTAAATGTTGTTCTCTAATGCAGCTGGTAAACACTTTAGACAGTTGTCTTGAGGCCTTAAGGCTAGCGCTGCACCGACGTTACTCACTTAGCAGTACCCAAGAAGCACATGTATCTTGAAGATATGCTACGGACGTGCGTAACACTACCCCCACAACGCTCTACGATCCTATTAGACCGGGACCTACGATTTAAAGTGGATTCCGGTCTACTGCAAGCATCCATGGCACCATCGGAACTCGAACACGAAACCTACGATATCGAGAGCATGAGTGCTAGCCACTTGATCATCAGGCCCTAAAAAGAATTTGAGGCGCCTTGTAAATTAATGTTCAACATAAAAATAATAAATAATTTTTTATTGTTCCTGAAAATCATCATTAACATTTTTTTTCAATTTCTTTAACCGTTTGTGTGTCAATCGAAACATTTACATTCATATATTAACTTCAGGGGGAAAAAATTCGCAAATTTAGTTTCTTAGTAGACAAAACATTTCTTTTTCTTACTAATAGGTAACTTTTTATATTTTAAATTTTCCTTTTATCATGAGATACAAAGAAGCATGCACATGTCTCCTATATAAATCAACTGGATAAATTATACATCAAAAACGTTGAAAAAGGGTGATTTACAAGTTCCTAAAAACCTTTTTATTAGCATGCATTGAAAGTTGCCAACAAATGGACGAACATACGACTTCCTACAAAAATATGGCTTATTTCCTTTTCATGACGAAATACATCATAAAACTTTTTCCTACTTCAAGAAGTAAAAAAAAAAAAAAAATTGAAGTCCACCAATTTATTTCTCATATTATTATGCTGCCCCTACCAACTTTCCATCATAAACCACCTTTTAAAGCGAGTTAATTGAAAACCTGGCGTAAACAAGATTGTATATGATTGCTGTCTATTTTTGTCTATCAAAAGAAACCAGCAAAATATAAAAAAGGGCAACCTCAACCAAGAGAAGTTTTTTCTTTATTCACTTAGTTGTTTCTCCTCTGCCTTGCATTCACAGTCCATTACTTCCTTTTGCCTTCCTACGAAATCGTTGCCCTTTTTTATTTTTTCTCTTTTATTCGCAGTTTTCCCTTTTTTCCATTTTAACAGAGGTGTAAGGGGAAAATCTCCGTGTGATATAAAACGTGACCGTGGCACTTAATTCGCCGGGGAAAAAAAGTGGAATGTGTTGCCAGCGTTTTCGCTCTGCAAGTTCTAATTAAATGGCCGAAACGCTAAGGAATAAATGGCCGAGATGTAAAATGCCCATTTTGTATACTCTTAATGGTCGAAGCTCTTCCATTCCCTTTTTTTTATAACCCAGAAATTTCATTTATCGATGTGTTAAAAATTCCTGCCTTTTTTGGGGGCAGTCGTTTCTGATTAGGCTATGGTATGGAGGTACGGCGTTTTAGACAGAAAATAGTATTACGTTTTTGTGGAAAGCTTTTTTAAAGAATGTTTTTTTTGAAAATATTTTTTTGGAAATATTTGTATGCATTTCTTTAAACTTTTTACTTATGTTTTTTTGTTCTAATGCAGCTGCAAACACTTAGACAGTTGTCTTGGATGCCTTGAGCGAAGAGCTGCGCCGACGTTACTCACTTAGCTCTACCCAGGAAGTGCATGTCGCTTGAAGATAAGCCACTGACGCGGAGTAACAATGCCCCCGTAACGCTCTACGACCATGTTAGCAGTAACCTACGGTTCAAAGTGGATTCCGAACCACTATAAGCGTCCATCGCACTGCCGAACACGAAACCTGTAATATCGAGAACCAGAGTACTAGCCACTTGGCCATGAGGCCCAAAAAGTCGGAGTCGCTGGGTAAATTAATGTTGAACATAAAATTAATTAGTATTTTTTTATTGTTCCTGAAACAAAAAAAATCATTATCAATGTTTCTGTATGAATTGAAACATTTACATTTGCGTATTAACTTCAGAAAAAACAACTTTCACCACTGTAGTTTTTTAGTTGGCAAAAGATTTCTTTTTATTCATAGGTAACTTTTATATTTTAAATTCCTTATCATGAAATGCAAAGAAGCATGCATATGCACCTCCAATATAAATCAACTGGATAAATTATACCTCAAAAACGTTGAAAAGGTGATTTACAAGTTTCTAAAAAACCCCTTTTATTAGCATGCATTGGAAAGATGCCAACAAATGGACGAAAATACGACTTTCTAGAAACATATGGCTTATTTCATGGAGAAATACATCATAAAGCCTTTCATACTACCAGAAGTGAAAAAAAAAAAAAATATTGAAGTCCACAGATTTAGTTTTCATATTATTCTACTGACCATACCGACTTTCCATGATAAACCACCTTTTAAATCGAGTTAATTGAAAACCTGCCATATAAACAAGATTGTATATGATTGCTGTCTATTTTTGTCTATCAAAAGAAACCAGCAAAATATATAAAAAAGGCAACCTGAACCGAGAGAAGTTTTCTTTATGCACTTAGTTGTTTCTCCTCTGCCTTGCATTCACAGTCCGTTACTTCCTTTTGCCTTCCTACGAAATCGTAGCCCTTTTTTTTATTTTTCCCTTTTTATTCGCAGTTTTTTCCCCTTTTTCCATTTTAACAGGGGTGTGCGGGGAAAAACTCCGGGAGATATAAAACGTGACCACGGCACTTAATTTGCCGGGGAAAAAGCGGAATGTGTTGCCAGCATTTTCCCTCTGCAGTTCTAATTAAATGGCCGAAACGCTAAGGAATAAGTGGCCGAGATGTAAAATGCCCGTTTTGTATACTCTTTAATGGTCGAAGCTCTTCCTTTCCCTTTTTTTATAACCCAGAAATTTCATTTATCGATGTGTTAAAAAATTCCTTCCTTTTTTGGGGGATCGTCTCTGATTAGGCTATGGTAAGGAGGTACGGCGTTTTAGAGAGAAAATAATATTAAGTTTCTTATGGAAAGCTTTTAAAGAAAGTTTTTTGAATAGATAGGGAATACTTTTAAGAAAATCTTTTATTTGTATGTATTTTTTAAAACATTTTACTTCTGTGAATGCTGTTCTAATGCAGCTCTACAGAGACAGTTCATCTTTTTATACCGTAAGCAATAGCTCCACCACTGTGACTCATTTAGCACTACCAGGGGCACTTGTAGCTTGAAGATATGTTACGGACGCGAGTAACAAATATGATTTGGTTTTAAATTCCCCAGATGTTATTTTCAGTTAAAGATTTTGATACGCAAGGCAATTGTAATTCTATTCAGAAATCAAAACAGAATGAGTTTTGTAAATAATTGCAAAAATTGAAGTATATTAATTATGTTCTGAAGTTGTAAATATTTATCTATCTCCATTTAATAATTGTTATATTTTTAAATATCTTTTCGATTTCATACTTCATAAAAACCGGTTTTATATTTTATTATAATATAAAAACAAAATATATTATTTCAGTTTTTATTCTGGGTAATAAAAGAAACCAAGGGATATAATTCCCCTGGGGAGACAGTTGAATGAATTGCCAGTATTTACTTCTTTTAAAAACATTTTGGTGTTTCTATAATTAATTCAATCCATTTTGTCGTGTTTTTTTTTGAATATAAATTATGGAGAAGGCTTTAATCATCATCGTTTTTTTTTTTAATAAAGTATCAACTTTAACCATTTCGTATTAAAAGTTTATAAATTTATTCCTACTTTTGCCAAGCCAGTGCTTATTAAAATGGTAAATGAATTGATTCTTTTAACACGCTTTTCATTTTTTTATTTATCTATGCATCGCGAAGTTTGTTTTTCATTAATGCATTCCATGAATTATCCACTCTCTGGCTTGGCATTGTCGGATGTCTTTCAGCGGTAATTGCTTTGTATTTTGTCATATGGCGAAAAACTCTGCTTGTGACATTGTATCGATGTGAAATGATTGCACAGGCTGTCATAACTGCCATCGAATTCACTCTTTTTTAAAAAAGCAGTATACGCACCTCAGCAGATTAAAACATAATCTTTCCTATCGTGGCAAAGGGAGTTATAATTGAGCCATGAGTCGACCATGCTTCTTCCCTGGTGGAGTAGCCTGATGGCCAGTTGCTAGCGCTCTGGCTTTTGGTACCACAGGTTTCAGGTTCGAATCCTGGCAGTGGCATGTATATTTTTAGAGGTTCGTAATCCACATTAAACTGTAGGTCCCGGTCCAATTATGCACAAAATGACCATACAGCTAAACACCAACCAATTTTCCCTGACGAATTTATCAAACATGTGGCAGTTCTATTTAAAAATCTTTCCAAGTTAATTAATTATCCTATTAAGGATTTCCATTTATAAGAATCCAAGCTTTAAAAACATGTTATTCTGCTGTGCATTCCCAAAATTTAATACTCTCATGAATTTACTAATTAAATTTTAACAAATGAAAGCTTCGTATTATAGGTGCACGTATAATTCAATTCATATTCTACAGATCAAACCCGCAGCATTAATTTTTTAATTCTGCTAATATACGTATCAAAATAGCCCTATTTTTTTCCTTCTTGTCACTGTCGTGAGAGGAAAGGACTTACCGTCAAATATTGTTTTTAAATTTCCTCTTACAACTCGATGCGTATTAAGTTTGAAAATGAATTCACAGGAAGAAAGACACCATTGAAGATAATGATTCGAAATGTAGTGGATAAATTTGGAGTAACTGGTCCTGTAATGGACAGGCGTTGAAGTAACAGGCCTTAAAGTAAAAGAAGATAGTGGCAGAAAATTTTAAGGATTGTTTGCATGTATCTCTCGGAAAATCTCTGGGAAGATTATTCGTCCAAACTGCAGTTTTGTACGAAATTTCAGTGTGTAAAGATACTGAAATTTCATGCATGTAATATAAAAGTTATGTAGGAATTGAATGAAACTGTGATTGGTTCAAAAAAGTGTTTCCATGTTAATTATGTAAAAATGGCGGCCTGATGGTCAGTTGGCTAGCGCTCTGGCCTTCGGTACCCCAGCGATTCGAATCCTGGCGGTGACATGGATGTTTGTTAGTGGTTCGAAATCATGGTGATGGCCAGTTTTGGGTTCGAATTCCGGCGGTGTCATGGATGATTATAGTGGATTCGCAATCCATTTTAAGCTGTAGATTCTTGTCTTATATGACCGTAGAGCGTCACAGAGCCCAGTCAGACTTCTCATCTACATCATTTCCGAACTGTAAAGGATCAACTCAGCTCTACGCACAGTGATGTGGTGTAGTAGTATAAATAGGAAGTAGTAGGTGGTTCAGAATCCACATTTAACTGTAGGTCCCGGTCTGTTTAGCACTCCTATGCAAAAAATGACCATAGAGCGATAAACCAAACCAAACTGTGTAAAAGTGAGAATGAGCTTACACTTTAAGCGTTTACTATGATTCCATTTGTAGAATATGAATTGAACTGTACTCATCTGTAACTAAGTTTTCATTCATTAAAATTCATTCATTAATTTTTGAATACTTTTTGTAGCAATTTTCGTGTTTATCTTCTTCGTATTCTTTATTTACTTTTAAATAGCTTATAATTAAAACAATATTTAAAAAGACAATTTGCATAACTTAACTGTAATATCAAAAGGAATTGAAATTATATATTGTTCCTATTATGACTCCGGTTCCTATAAAAAGAGACCCAAGACATTTAATTCACCAAAGGAAAAAAAGCGGAATGTGTTGCCAGGATTTTCCTGGACAGATCTAATTAAATGTCCGAGCGCCAGGAATAAATGACCGAGATGTAAAATTCCCCTTTTTTGTATCCTTTTAATGGCGGAGAACGGGTCCTTTCCTTTTTATAACCGGAAAGTTCATTTTATCGGTCTGTTAAAAAGTTCCCGTTTCGGAGGTCGTCTGTGATTGGATGGGATTAGGCAACAAGGAAAAAAAGTTAACACGGTCTGGCATTTTATTAGTCAAAGATAATATTACTTTTTTTTATATGTATAATTCTTCTGAAGAAAGTTTTTAACCAACTTTTTTTGGAAATATTTCTTAAAGTTTTGCTACTGAATGCCATTGAAGTAATCGTTCTTTTTATTATAATTATTATTTCTCTGAAGTGCAAAAAAAAATTGTTGTTCATGATTTCAAAAGAAAAAAATATATTATTTTTTATAATGAATTTCTTTGATTAAACAATGCAGATTCAAGAATGATTTGTTCAAGTTATTTTAAATCAATCGGTTCATTTTATCTGTCTGTTAAAAATATCTTACATTAGTTAAGTTTTTGCTACTTTCCTTTTTCTGCGGTCGTCTGTGATTGAATAGGATTAGTCAACACGAAAAAAATGCATGGTTTGTTATTATATTAGTCACAGATAATAGCTCTAGTTTATCATTATTAAAGCCATTTAAAACAAACGTTCAATCTGGAAATAGTCTATTTAGTTGGTTAGTTAGGTGCATTGGCACAAACAATGCAAACAAGCGACAGTTCCCTGCAAGAAAAATATAAAACGCGTAAATTCGAATTAGGACATTGTTTTGAAATTTTAGCTCTACATATATTTTAAGACAAAAAATTTTTTTTTTTTTTAAATCAGCTGAGATATTTTATTACGATAATTAATTTTTTCATTAATTTTTTATTATGTAGTATTTTTATAAGTTGTTGACTTGCTCATATATTTGCGGAGATTTCAAATGATGCTTCGACTTCGATAAACTTAAAAATATTGTATAGTTCATTGCATTATGAGAAAAAAATACTTTTATAATTTTCTTTGTTTATTTTTATTTGTGAAAAATAATCATTTTTAATTGTTCCTGATTTTATACAGCCTTTAAATAGGCATTTCCAATATATTTATAATAATATTTTAGGATTCCAAATATAATTTTTTTCTAAAACTACTTTCCTTTTCAAATTATTTTATATCATAAATAAAATTGCCCGTGGGAAAAAGAAAGTTGAAAAAATAAAAATCTAATAAAAAATAAAATAAAATAATAAAATTTGTATTTTGTGGATTTTTTTTTTTTTAACTACGTAGAATGATGTGCTTGTTCTCCCTTTTTTTTTATCATTTTAACAAAGTTTAACAAACTTTGTTTGAGAAATTTATTTCCATATGAAAAAAAGCAATATAACAATTTTTAATTTTTTTTTACAAAAATATTTATTCTGGTTATTATTTATGTAAAAATTTAAAAATAGTTATATTGCTTTTCTCATACAGAAATTTCTCAAAGTTTGTTCAAATTATAGTATTTCGAAACGCTCAAAAAACAAACTAAACATTTTCAAAATATGCTGGAAAAAAAAAAAGTCATTTTTTTTTCTCCATCTGCTTGAGTAACATTTATATTAATCAGAAACTCATTAAAAAATGTGAGAAAAATCAATTAATGCTCTATCGATTTGCGACTTATATTAGTATTCGATACATGATTAACGCATGCATAAATTTAGATATTCTTCCAACTAATCAAAAATGTAATAAATGTTGGAAATAATACTAAAAATAAAGAGAAAGCAGTGATAAAACAGATTGTAAGCCATTGTGTTTTGGCTTAACTTTTGTAGAACAAACATTCTCAATTTATTTTTTATAAATGAAATTAAAAGATTTTTCAATGCATTGATAATTAATATTTATCGGCATTTATAAATAACTTAATTTAAATTTATTTTTATTAACTCCCCAATTGAATTTTTTATTATTTATTACCTAATATTTCCAACCAACAAAAGAATTTAAGTTTCAAGTATGCTTGAATTTATATAATCAGATTTGCTGTACTCAAAATTTAAAATTTCGTGAAATTCCAAAATAAAATAAATGAAAACTGTATTTTTTTTTTATTAGAAATAATCTCGCATATTATCGTGTTCTTTTCAAGCTATAAATTATGAGCTTAAACATTTCAATATTAGAAATCCGCAATGCTTTTAAAAAAGCTATTTTCATATATGGCTGCGTGTTTGGCATTTATTTATTAAAAATCGTGTATTTTGGAAATTCTTTCAATAACCTGGAAGTCTACCCCATTGAGATCCATAAAATTTCATATACTTGACAGATTTATAGGCATGCACCTGATGGCCAACTTCCGTAAAGTTACACGGCCGACATGCTGTTCCGATGTAAAGCATAAACTCAAAAGCATCAAAAACTTCCATAAGCATAAACTTCTTTACATTGAAATAGCGTTAAACATAAATCCGGGATCATATTTCTATTTAGCTTAAAGTGAACGTGAGGCAATTTTGTCAGCGGTTCGAACCATAAATATTCCGAGTTTGAACTTCGATTTATTTAGCTGTAGCTGTATAATTTGACACTCAGGTGAATTTTTATTAAGAAAAGTAGGTGCTTTAAATTCATTAAGGTAGTTACTTTTTTCAATCAATTATTTGGGTAATAAATGTTTATTTCTTACTAACTTCATGAAGCTTTGCATAGAATATTTATATATAAATTAATACTTAGAGATTGCTTTTAAATGTAAATGAATTTCATGATAATTTTTTTCACTTGATAATAAATCCTTTCAATCTATAAATTTTTATCTGAAATATTGTCGAATTTAATTTTTATTATTTCGTTTACTTCGCTATGTAGTGTTTATTTCAGTATTTAATGCAAACAAAAATTAATTTATTCTGTCATAAAAATTCTTGTTCAAAATACATTATATTTTTTATTAAAATTTTTTTGATATAAATATTAAATAGGGTCCTGTTGGCCGGGTGACTAGCGCCCGACCCTCTGCACCACAGATTTCGAGTCCCGGCGGTGCGATGAATATTTACAGAGGTTTGGAATCCACTTTTAAAAAAATAGTAGATCCCAGTCTAATATGACTGTAGAGCGTTGGGAATAGAGCTGGCAACCCTACCCCTTTCATAAGTGTATTTATTTTGATGCTGGCATTAATTTCAAATATTTAAATAAATGTTTGTGATTACAGAATATCATTTTTTAGTAATATTCTGAAGAATGATTGTTGCCTCAGGGATAGGTAGCTCCCCGGGCATAGGGAAGTCAACGCCTGTCTGTAAAACATCCTGTCTGGGTGGGGTGAGCTGGCTGGAGAGAGAAAGACCAGCCAGTATGAGTTTGGTTTTAGAATAAAGATAGTGTGTTTTTTATACAGTCCACTAATGCTATGTGTTTTATTCCTAGACCTTAACAATGATAATAATAAAAAGCTTAAAAACATGGTTCATATTAATTATAATAATAAAATTAAATGCTTTCTACTGTTATATTTTTCAACTTAGAAAAAATTTTATTGTATTCTGTATGTAATAATATCTAATTATAACTATAATTTTGTTATAAGCAATGATAGAAAAAAAATTCGAACTCAATACTAATAGGAAGATCAATTAAGATAACATTTGAACACAATACAGAAGGAAGATCAGAGTTTTGTTTCTTGTTGTTACAAATACTGTCGTAGTCATTGATGTTTGTGCATTTTCTACGCTCACTTTCAGTTTGTGCACTGTTTTTAGACCTGGGATTTCTAAACTACGACTAAGTTTAACTAAGCTTATTTTGATTACAATGTAAATTTTACGAAGTAAATTATATAAAATAATGATCAGGTTACAAATCACAATGGATATTGTTATATTTGCACGTGTGGCTTTAATTATATTTACGTTTAGCGTGTGTTAATGTCTTAAATTGTCTTAAATTAATGTTTTGTTAAGTTATGTTCTTTTTGCTCGTGTAGCATTAAATTATATTTACACGTGTAGCGTGTGTTAATGTTTAGTTAAGCAAAAATTGGCAACGTTATTGTTGTTCTATGAAAAATAAAGATGGTTGTTGTTGTGTTGTAATTTACTTTGTCGTGTCGAATCTGGGATTCCAGTAAAATAAGTGTGATTTGCAATTCGATTATCGACAGCATAAACTTTATTTTTGAAAGAGATAACGTAGGAATTGTATGATTGTTAGTAAGTTACTTTTTTTTTTTTACGTTAAAGATATGGTTTTTCTAAATATTTTCAACTTCTTTAAAAATATCTTTTTACTTGTGTACTTTAGAATTACATATAACAGTTATAAAGATCTAAATTTGATCTTTATAATTAATTTTAATTCTTTATTAATATCTTCATATATTGAGCTCATTTTAGAAATAATACTTTGCTGAATTAATTTGACACTATGTATTCAATTTATTTTGGTGTGTTGTTTTTAAACATTCATCAATAAAAAAATAGATACAACTAGTTTCTAATAGGTTCAGTCTGAAAACCAATCTCATTTAAAAGAATTGGTTTAATTTTTAAAGATGTTCACACAACATACAGTAGCTATTTGATGCAATATTACGTTAAATTTGAAATGAACAGTACTAGTATATGCATAATCAACACACACAAAAAGTAAAGAGCGATCGAATTATTTTAAAGATCATCATAATTTTCTGTCTGTTAATTTTAATTCTCTGTTAATATATTCATGTATGGGGCTCATTTCAGAAATAATACTTTGTTGAACTAGTTTGTATGTATGTAATTAACTAACTAATTTGTAACTATGTATTCAATTTGCTTCTGTGCTGTGTGTTTAAACATTCATTAATAAAAAAATAAGATTCAACTAGTTTCAGATAGGGCGCAGTCTGAAAACCAATCTCATTTAAAAGAATTGGTTTTAATTTTTAAACACGTTCACATCCACATATGCAGCAGCTATTTGATGCAATATCACGTTAAATTCGGAATGAATAGTACAGAGCTTCTGAACACAAAAAAAAAAGGAAAATGGAGAGCTATCGAATTCTTTTAAAGATCCTGTAATCTGGAGAGTGAAGATAATTTTTAACAGACATCAGCGAAACGTTCCGTCTAATTAAAAGATCCCGCCTCTAATGACTTCCGAAGGAAAATCACCGCAAAGAAGATCTTTTTCAATTCCTCTGGCAAGAAAAGAGAATGAAGTTGCAAGAAGGCTCATTCGAAAAGCGGTTAACGATTCCAAATCCCCAGCTTTTACTTAAGACTCTTCTGAAGTTCATTATAAATTCGGCCGCATCCGGAACACGGCCCTCCAAAATGATGATGATTATGATGATGATGGCGTTAGCAGCCGTGTCTCATCCAACCCAATTTCGAAATAAATTCTTCTTTCAGGAATTGTTCCACCTGATGTAAAGGGCTCAGAGGGAAGAGTTGGTTTATAAATACATAATTTTAAAGGAATGCGCACGGGGACAGGATTTAATATTTTATGAGGATAAGTGAATTTGGGGCCCCACGGAACGCGAGACGATGAAAGCTTATGGAATACGGTTACGTAATCACTACTCCCAAGGAGGAAACATTTGGTTAACATATGGGCAGATCTGATTAATTGGAGCAAATGTGAATTTAATATCAGATTTGGTTTTCCAGTTGCCATAGTTGCATCATAAATTATTTCATGCAACTCGTGATCATTGGATTCTTTTTTTAATAAATCTGTCTTAATTATTTTTCATAAACATTCTTATCACAAGCAACATTCTTCATAAAATTATGTTAAGTTGATTATTATGACAATCGGTAGAAGTTTTTTTATACCATGATTCTAAATTCATAATATGTAATTAATGAGGTAGTTATATTATATTATAATAATTAATGATATAATTAAAAATGAGAAAACGAATTTGAACACAATGCAGAAGGAAGATCTAAGTTTCACTTGAATTCAAGTGAAAGATCTTCAATTATAATAAAATAAGTAATAACAATTATGATGATCTTTAAAAAGAATTCGATCGCTCTTTACTTTTTTTTGTGTGTGTGAAACTCAGTACTATTCATTTCGAATTTAACGTGATATTTGCATCAAATAGCTGCTGTATGTTGTGTGGACGTGAAGCATGTTTAAAAATTAAAACCAATTGTTTTAAATAAGATTGGTTTTCAGACTGCCTAGTTGAATCTATTTTTTTATTGATGTATGTTTAAAAACAACACACTACAGTAAATTCAATACATAGTGTCAAATTAGTTCAACAAAGTATTATTTCTGAAATAAGCTCAATATATGAAGATATTAATAGAGAATTAAAATTAGCTGACAGATAATTATGATGAACTTTAAAAAGAATTCAATCACTCTTTACTTTTTGTGTGTGTGAAGCTGTGTGGTATATGCATACTGTTCATTCCGAATTTAACATGATACTACTTAAAATAGCTGCTGTATGTTGCGTGTAAGTAAAACATGTTTAAAAATTAAAACCAATTCTTTTAAATAGATTGGTTTTCAGACTGAGCCTATCAGAAACTACTTGAATCTATTTTTCATTAATGAATGTTTAAAAACAACTAATTATCTCTATAGTTCTAAAAATTCATCGGAAAATTGACAACACGTATGGTTTATTTTTCAATACCATAGTAACTATATTTTTACATTTTTTTGTTTACAACATTTGGAAGTACCATTAGTGGTACACAATACATCGAAATACCAGCAATTTTTAATTAGGTTGTATAAGACAATGGGAAATCGACAGGTGTCAATAACTGCTATAGCTGTCTGAGAGCCATTTGGCCAGCGCTCTGGCCGTTGGTACCACAGGCTTCAGGTTCGAATTCTGGCGGTGGGACAGATGTCTGATACAGGTTCAGAATTCATGTGAAACTGTAGTTCCCTGTCTGATTACCCTAAAGTGTGAGCAAAATGAGAGAGCATAGAGCTACAAACCAAATCTCATTTAGTAAATATTTAAGAGCATACTACTCTTATACTTTAAATCCATTCTTATTTATTTTTGGTAAACTCTCTTAACATTTTAATTTGTAATGTACTGGTGGTATAGGGATAAGCACTCAATTAACTCGCACAACTTTGCATATGCAACTTTATTTAAGAAAAACACAAATGCATTTTGAAACTACTAAATTCAAGAAAGATATTTAACAGTAGTTCAAATGAAGTATGTTATTTCTAAAATAAATTACTCAAATTATAAATCTCTGTTATTAAAAACTTATTTGTTAATATTATGTTGTCTTTAAAACATTTAATTGGTTCCAATCTAATTAACCCGAAGTATCAAAAAATAATTACCGTAGAGCGACAAACCAAACCAAATCTCTGTAATCAGAGTCGATGTGCTATTTTTTATTGATATGGGCTTTATAATTTGAATTATTAGCTCGTTAACACTACAAATTGAGGATTAGTAAGCAGTAAATTTCAATATCCTCAAAATAAAAGTTCAAAACTGCCCAGGTTATAAAAAAGAAGTCAAAATATGTGTTTCGGCTAATGTTGCTTACATCCTATTGTTGCAAGCAACTTTAAAAAGGAATGCAATGCTTGCGTTATTGAGTTAATAAAATCATACGTGTATATATTTATTAATTTTTAATGATTGTTTAATAGTTAAATTTGCTCTGATTATTTTAAAAAAATTATTTTATAAATTAATAACTTAAAAAGCAGCCTTGAATCCATTTTTATTATTACTTGCTTTCACGAAACAAGTAATAATAAAGTGTAAAGTATAACAAGTAACACAAGCGAAAGTAAGCGAAACAAGTAACACAAACTTTTCAAATCTCAAGCGTCATACTAAAATAATATCTAATTAATACATAATAATAAAATAATTTGATTCATACTAATAATTACTAATTTATAAACTCAAGTTTTCCAGTTTATTTGTCATGCGGGAAAGTTTACATTAGTTTTATTTGATACAATTAAAAAATATTCACATGAAATTTCTAGACTTAAAACCTTCATATAAGTTATCAGATTCAATAAAAATTTATTATTATTTAAAAAGAAAATCCAGCTTGAAGCTTTTAAAAAACATTAAATCTTTTCCTACCAAATTGGAAAATGGAGAGATTTAACCACTTAAATATTTCTATTTAGCAAAAGAAAAAAAAAGAAAAACTTCTAGTTGAATTCTGCATTATTAAAAAAAAAAAACCTGAGTTTTCGAGGACCGGTTCCAATTTAACATCACTTCTATTAAATTGGCAGTCACTTCAGAATTCCCGATAAGCGATGGAAGGTATAAATGTAATAAAATCCTCACTTTCATTACTTCCCCTAGATTTTCTGGCTTCGGTAATGATTTTTCCCCCCTTCTTCGATCTTTTCCCCATCCACAAGCACTACAGAAAGTGAAGCCCTACCTTTTTACGATCCTGCATCTCTTTACCGTAAAGTTTCCCGCCAGGTTTTATTTCGGTATCTTCTGCCTGCCTGCGAGTGCTTAAGTTTCTTTCATTTATTACCTCTAGGGATTAATGAATTCCTTTTCCCTAAATAAAGGGAATTGCACCGCCGCCATTAACCCTTTCTCACATTTCTGTCTCTAATGAAGGTTTAGTTAATGGTTCACTTCCAGCCAACCATCTCGGCCACTTTAAGTTGGGCAACCGAATTTTACTATTAATGTAGGGCGGAATTTCAGTGAGTTTCCGTGTATCCGCTTTTACTATCGCTTTTCAAAACGCTTGAACGCAAATCGGCTAACTTTCCTGGGAACAGCGTGCAAGTTTGTATGGTTCCCAAAAGGTGTTATAAATGGCAGAAGGCCGGATTTCGGGAACTTTTACAGTTTCCAAATCAATCTCATCACGTTATACAAGTCTGAAGTATTAAGGAAATGAATGGTGTTAAATAATCCGAAAAGTGTGCTGGAATGGTATCCGTATGAAAATATTCTATGCTAATGACACATGTATCTGATTATTTAAATATGTAGTACAAGTCTTTAAGATTCTTATAAATTATGAGATAAGAATTATTATTGGGATGTCATTCACAGAATAATAATATAATCAACATAAGATGTACGAAAAAAATGTGAAAACAGTTCTGCCTATAATATTTGAAAACTTAATGCAGTAAAAAAAAGTTTGTATATTTCTTATCTACTGCTTTGGGTCTGATGGCCGAGTGGCTAGCACTCTGGAGTTCCATGCCACAACTTTCGGGCATCGAGTCCCGGGGGTGCCATGGATGCTTATAGTGATTCGGAATCCACTTTGAAAGGTAGGTCCCGTCTAAGATCGTAGAGTGTTGTAGGGGTAGTATTAGTCGTGTCCGTAGCATATCTTCAAGCTACACGTGCCCCCTGGATAGTGCTAAATGAGTAACAGCTGCGCAATCCTTGCTTATGGCATAAAGATCTGGATGGATCTTATTTAAAGATGGAACTGTCTACTGTAACTACTTTAACTTTTAATTGACTTTCTTTCATTTATTACCTCCAGGGATTAATGAATTCTTCTTCCCTAAATAAAGGGAATTGCACCGCCGGCATTAACCCTTTCTCACATTTCTGTTTCTAATGAAGGTTTAGTTAATGATTTACTTCCAGCCAACTATCTCGGCCGCTTTTAAGTTGGGGGCAACTGAATTTCAACCCTTAATAATGTAGGACGGAAACTGGGAAAATTTTCAGTGCGTTTTCGTGTATCCGCTTTTACTATCGCTTTACTCAAAACGCTTGAACGCAAATCGGCCTAACTTTTGTGGAAAAGCGTGCGAGTTTGTCTGGCTCCCAAAAGCCGTTATAGATGGCAGAAACAGTTTCCAAATCAATCTCACGTTATACTGTTCTGAAGTATTAAGGAAATGAATGGTGTTAAATAGTCCGAAAAGTGTGCTGGAATGGTATTCATATGGAATATGTTCTATACTAATGACACATGTATCTGATTATTTAAAGATGTACCATAAATCTTTCCTATAAATATTATATAAAAATTATTATTGGAATGTCGATAGCTGAATAATAAGATTTAATCAGCATAAGATGTACGAAGAAAATGTGAAAACGTTCTACTTATAGTAATAGAAAACTTAACACATTACAAATATTCAAATATTTCTTATATATTGCTTTGAGACTGATGGCCGAATGATTAGCGCTCTGGAGCTCGATTCCACAGGTTCGGAATTCCGAAATTTGTCACCGGCTTTTTCAAATCATACTTCATGTCACTGTTCAATATTATGATGATCATTTAAATAATAACACTACCTTGTCTTTTTGAATATTATGTGATTTATTGGCATCTACAGAAAGCATAACGTTCGATATTGTGCTCATCATTTAAATAATAACATTACTGGTTGATTTGAATATTATGTGATTTACTGGAATCTACAGAAAGCATAACGTTCAATATTATGATGATCATTTAAATAATAACATTACTGGTTGATTTGAATATTATGTGATTTACTGAATCTACAGAAAGCATAACGTTCGATATTATGCTCATCATTTAAATAATAACATTACCTGGTTGATTTGAATATTATGTGATTTACTGAATCTACAGAAAGTATAACACTGTTCAATATTATGATGATCATTTAAATAATAACTTACTGGTTGATTTGAATATTATGTGATTTACTGGAATCTACAGAAAGCATAACGTTCGATATTATGCTCATCATTTAAATAATAACATTACTGGTTGATTTGAATATTATGTGATTTACTGGAATCTACAGAAAGTATAACACTGTTCAATATTATGATGATCATTTAATTAATAACATTACCTGGTAGATTTGAATATTATGTGATTTACTGGAATCTACAGAAAGCATAACGTTCGATATTATGCTCATCATTTAAATAATAACATTACCTGGCTGATTTGAATATTATGTGATTTATTGGCATCTACAGAAAGCATAACGTTCGATATTATGCTCATCATTTAAATAATAACATTACCTGGTTGATTTGAATATTATGTGATTTATTGGCATCTACAGAAAGCATAACGTTCGATATTATGCTCATCATTTAAATAATAACATTACCTGGTTGATTTGAATATTATGTGATTTACTGGAATCTACAGAAAGTATAACACTGTTCAATATTATGATGAAATTAATAACATTAAATTAAATAATAACATTTGCTGGTATATCTAAATATTATGGGATTTATTGACATCTACAGAAAACATAACAAAGAGAAGACCAGAAAACTTGTTTAACGCATATAGAATAAATAACACAGAATGTAACATATACTTTAACAAAGTAGAAGTGCATTATTATTAAGAAGAAAGTAATAGCTAATCCAAAAGTTAATGGAAGAAATAACAAAACTCTATTTAATTTTTTTTTTAAGTTTATGAAAGCAGTACAAAAATCGCTCTATTAAATTTGAAACAATTAACGTGTATGCAACATGTTTTAGTTTTAAATTTTTCTTTTTCTTATAATGACTAAAAGTAAATTCAATTATTTTCGCTTAACATGTATGTTTAAGTAATAAAAGACTGTTTAGAATTATCTTTTCTTTTTAACTTTGTAGAGAATAAACTCGACTTCTTAAATTGTCTTGTCAAGAAAAACACAAATTTCTTAAACTACTTTAATCTCTTACAACATTAATTTAATCTTGTAGTTTTTATTTTGTCATTCTTAAACAACCAGCTACTCTTAAATTACGTTATATCGAATTAATATATGTTAATTTTTCATGTAAATTATGCAGCCTGTTACATTAGTTAAACTCCATAGATAAAATTTAAAAATGTATTCATTTTACTGATAAATAATGCATTTTTTACTTTTCAATGACTTTGTTTACCTGCATAATTATTAACATACTCATTATATGGAATATGTCAATAATTATGTAGGTAAAACAAAATAACTTAACGAATATTATTAACTTACCTGCATACTACTTAAATATTATAATTCGTTTAAATTATATTGAAACTGTATTTTTATATTTTAATCTGTCTAAATTAATCAGTGAAAACTGTTTCCAAAATGACGTTGTAATATTCATAAATTTTCTGAGTTGATATTTTTTAGAACTAATAAACTTATTTTATATTTTATATTTAATATGATTTATGCTGTCCTTTTTCTTTTACATAATGTTTTCATTAAAATCAGACTCCAAGATATTTGTAACAAAATATCGAAATGTCTTGTTTATTGATAGCTATTTATTTATTTATTTTTTTATCAATTTTATTTTTCTTCAAAATTTAAATATAATACGCCTGCTTATTTTTTGAACCAAGCTACTTTGGTTCTGAAATTTAGCACGCTATCCGCTAGACCGCTTAACTGTTTAAATATAAAATTATAAAATAAAATTGAATTATCACTTGTTAAAATGAGAAGTATTTATTTAAGGTTTTTTATTTATTAATTTCTCTAAATGGGCACCATTAGTTGCAAGAAGCACATTAAGATGTTATTCGATTTCTTGCCATTCTCACAGTATTGCTACCATTGCTTGAGGATTATGCCCTACCAGTGTCTTTATCTGCTTTAGATTCATTTTTAACATTTGTTCCAATAGCAGGCAATAAGTTGCAAATAACATTTTTTAATAACTAAGACAAAAAATACCTGACAACAACTAAGTCTAGTAAAAAGCAAGACCAGAGTCATTGCCTAATGAGCGCGGTCTTGCTTCCCAATCTACCTGTCTGGCTCCTCTGTAGCACATCTCGCCTCAGCCTTTGTTACCACAAGCTTCAGGTTCGAATCCTGGCTGTGACAGGGATGTTTGTGGATGGTCTGGAATCCACTTTAAACTATAGGTCACTTTCTAATTAGCCCAAAATATTCACAAAGTGACCTAGAGCGACAACCCAAACCTCTGTAGATCCACGAGGAGCTCCGACATCAGAACAAATGATACATTACTTCTCTCTAGAGTCACAAAATGGGGGGATCAGATAAGATTTGTTGAAATGCCTATGCGGTGCAGATGAGGTCGAGGGCAATCGTGTCCTTTGATGAAAATCAGCCACTGCGTTTTGAACACTGAATTACGATTTTGGACTTTAACATAATGCAGCATTTCTCCCACGAGAAGAGATATACCCAGGGGAAAGGAATATATATTCTTTAACAAGTTTCATGGACGAAACAACCTATTATTCAAATCTGAAAGCAATTAGGTAGTGTCGGGGATATTTATACTACATTCAATATGTTTTGTTCTAATGAGAACAATCTGTCACTCAAATCTGGTGCATGGATAATCAGTATCATGGATTGAGACATCACGAAATTAGCGAGGTCCGCGCGACTTTTAGTCGAAACAATTGTGCTACAAATCGACAAGAATTGTAGTAGAGCGACTTTTTTCTGTGAAATTAAAGGCAACCGGACATTTCGCCTGTTTACAAAGTGAGCTTATTGTGATTTTGTATATTACGCCGTGTGATAATTAAGGTCTGCCGCAGAAAGGGATTGCAATTTGTCGAGATTTGCGAGCCTCGACCTTGGAGTGAACTGGCTTCAGAATCGAATTATATCGTTAATTTTCTTTTTTTTTGTACATAGTATATTAACCCAGAGTTCTATATACTATATATAATGCTTGTAAATAAAGCCTAAAGTGTTCCCATGAACCGTGAAAGTGGCAAACCTCATCTTGAAGCTCTTATAGGTCAGTAAAGGTTGAGACTCTATTACAATAATCCCTTAGAAAAGTTGAGGGGGAGTAAGCGGTATCGAAAAAGTTTAGTAATGGTGTCCATATAGAATGTATTAAATTAAATCAAAATTAAATAGTCAAAAAAATTCAATATATGCTTCTCATTTTGTAATGATTTTCCCTTACCTATATAACTGTGTAATAATTTTTTTATGAAATTGTACAGAAACTTTATGGACACCCTGTATATTATTATTCTTTCTAAAATACCTCTGTATTGAGTTAAAATTTCATCCCATGCCAATAAATAAAGAAACGCTATACTAAAAAAAAAAAAAGTAAAGAAACTCCATCGACGTTGGAAGTTGGAGGGAAAAAACTGTTTCTGCAGAAGTTTCGAAGCACTTTGAAAATTCAATCGGTATATCGGATTTCCGACTTCTCAAACGTCAGTCACGAAGTTGGAGACACGAACCCAAGAAAAATGTGATTTATATTTTCCCGATGCTGCTGGATACGGAGGTGTTTTTAAATTTACTTTCATTTCGTTGCCTCCAGGTACGACATGATTTTCGATGATGGCAGAAAATATTTTAAGTATTACTTTCTATCGAGAAAACTGTATTAAGCATTTGGAAAAGATTATGTTTTTTGTTTGTTTTGTTTTTTCTGTGACGAAACAATAGATTTGGTGTGGTCAGTTATTATTTTTGTTGAATTATTTGCAATTTTGTTTTAACTTTTGCGTTATATTTACTATATATTCAAATCATCCGTTTATAATAGAAACACTATAAGAAATTTTACAATTTAATTTAGCTATCTGTAAATCATTCACTAAATATTTCAGCCTGAAATAATCTTGTGTGTGATGAAATAGTTAATCGGGGTTTAGTTTTGCGGATGCATTAAACAATTATTTTTTTTTTTTCATTTACGATTAAGAGGTAGGTCTACATTGCATCCCGTTTCTTCGTATTTATTTTGACTAGAATCATCCATGAACTTTTCATTGATATATTCAACTAAACTGGCTGGATGGCAGAATGTTTTATTTGGCAAAATTGTTTTATGAATTTTTAAATTTGTTAACAATTTATTATAAAATTCGTCTTCTTTATAAGTATCTATTTAAAATTTTTGTTTTATTATAGATATAACTTTTAAATATACTGCATGTGTGTCTATGTAATTAAAAGTTTCCTCTTACATCTGGCGCCATCTATTGGTAGATACATGCAACTTAAATCTAAAAAAACCAAAATTAACTAATTAAATTTATTTAATGAATTAATTTTTGAAACAACTGTATTAACATCACGTGTCATTCACTACTAAAAAAAAATATATTTGAACTTGAGTGGATGAATAAAAGTATTTTATGGACGATTGAAAATTTGAACAAGATATATATATAGGGAGATTGTGAACTAATAGTATGAATTGAAAAAGAAATTTAATGTGCAAAAATATTAAAATAAAAATTTCAAATTAAAAATTATTTATTAGGTTAAATAATTTTTTTAAATCTTTAGAGACATTTAAAACTAATTCCGTCTTAAGTTCTCGGATTGGCTGTATTCGAAAATGTATTAACCAATGCTTTAAGGTCTATTGGAATTCGCAAATATAACATTCTTGAGTGGAAAATTATGTCATACATATACTACATTAAAAAAAAATCTGCCATAGGCCATCTAGATGTCTGCCCATACATTGCGGAAGAAAATGACAGAAGTGAAACTCATTGAAGCTGAGAGGAAAGAAACGTCGTTTCCAATGATGAACTTGGATGTCTGAAGTAGCCAAACTAACGATTACAGAACTTCCCAAAAATCGATCGGTTAAATCCTGACAATTTAGGGCTTGTTACGGATGGACAGACTCCTTTTGATTCAATCTCATAATGGTCTCAAATGCTCTCAATCAAATGATTGCAGTTATAAATATATCAACGGCAATTTGCTCGGTTTTTCCCAGACAACGTGACTCATGGAGCCATGTCAGTGACACAGGGCTAATATTATTATAACAACATTAAGTGGAAATCAAAGTCCCATTTTCAGCCAGTAGTGTTTCTTCACCTTTTATTATTAAAGTTTTAAGTATGGGGAGGAAACTTAATTGGATTGCATCATAATAATGAATTTTTTCAGTTAGCAGTCTTCGACAAAGATATCCTGAAAGAGTTATTTTAATGTAGACAATTAATTGTCTTATAACACAAAAGTGTTTTTTTATTATATCTTTCAAAAGTAGCAATGTAATGTAAATGTAATATTCGGTTTCTCTCGATGAAAATGTAGTTGATTTGTATTAATTAAATAATTTCATTGAAAAGTTTTTCTTATTATCTATTAATTATTAAACCCCAAAATCCTTTATATTTATCCATTTCAAATTGATATATTTTAGTTTATTGTTCTTTTACGACTTCATTTAGAAAATTGTAATTTTCGATAAACACCCAGACAAATATTTTGCTGCTTTATTATATATAGGGCGATTAGAAAACACTTTCTCGATATAGGGGGCCCCCTAGCTATCCATATAAATCACAGAAACTGAATGAAATGTTTGTTTAAAGTATTTTGAGATATGCGCTCAAATAATCATGTGAAAAACAACAGTTAAACACTAACTTTTACTATTAAAATAATATGATTTCGAATGCTTCAAATGTCAGTGAACCGGTAGTTTCAAATGGCAGTTGCAATGGCGCTTTCTCCATAGTGAAAAACCATAAATAGCATTGGAATGATACCGGTAGCACGAAAATCACCTACTCTAGACAGACTAAGAAGAAGAGAAGTGAAAACAGCCAATAATTACAGGGAAGCAAAATAAAGTTAAATATTTTAATGTGTTTCACAAATTTCCAATGACCTCCTTCACACGTTGACACGTTACGTGTGTGGCAGATAGTATATAAGCAGCAATGAAGCAAGCACGTACTATGGCATGAGGAATTTTTTGACGTCTGATTATATCTGTGATATCAGATGCAGTTTGCGAGTTAAATGTATACATCTTAAATTTAGGTATCCCCTACAGCCAGAAATCCATTGAAGTGAGATCTAGGGACTTTGGCGGCCACGGAGATGTTAAATGTAGAGAAATAATTATATCACCAAACTGTTGTGTTATGAAATGTTTGACAGAAGGCCTCACAAATGGGGCAGCGACATCCACATGACATTAGATAAGAACATTTCGCTGTAAGGATGCATGAAATCTAAAGTGTTTTCATTTAATTCTTAAACTACATCTGATTTGAAAGATGCCATCAAATGTCAGGTTCAACAGATTCCTCTTGACGTGGGACATGCTTCAGTGCTATCCACCATGCAAAGTGTCATCGTGTGAGAAAAGAGATCACGTGAAAAATTACATGTACCGTTCCAAAGCTATTTATGATTTTTTACTATGGAGATCACATTAAAATAAAATAAGTAGATGTTGCCAATTGAAATTTCCGAAATCGTGCCTCTGTAACCGTAATTGTCAGAGTTTAATTGTTGTTGTTTCATGATTCTTGAGAACATAACTCAAAATACCTTAGACCAAAATTTCATTCAGTTTTTGGGAATGGTATGATAGTTAGTGGCTGTTATATCGAGAAAGTTTTTTTATAATTATCGCATGTATATATATATATATATATATATATATATATATATATATATAATAATAATAATGAGGAAGAGAAATATTATTAATAGTTAGAGAGGAATTGATGATTTTTAGTTTACAAATATTGAAAATCTAAATTATTTTCATAACAAAGTATTTATGTAGGATTTTCAACATTTTTATTTGACTACTTAATGTCATTTAAAGCTTTAAGGGGAATCGTGAAGCTCTACAATATGCAAGGGATAAAACATGCAGACTAAATAGATTCAACTTAGATACATTCTGAACATTTTTTTTTTTTTTGTTAGATTTTAAATCATAACTACTTATCTTTTTTTTTTTAAGAAAAACCAGCTTTTTTTTTTTTTTACCATATCTTTAAAAAAAAAATCTATTAAGGTTTTGGAAAGTTAAGTAAACTTTTAAAAGCATTAAAATAGGTACTCGACTCATTTTGATAACTCGAAATCTTATCAACTGAAGTGCGCGCTTTTAAAGACAGTCGGCATATTTTTAAAATGTACTTTATCGATGCATGCTTTTTAAGGATATTAGATTATTAATGTTGTTGCTGTTCCAATGCAACTGGTGTTACAGAGACAGTTAATCTTTATACCATAAGCAAGGGCTGCACCGCTGTTACTCATTACTAACACTACCCAGGGGGCACGTGTAGCTTGAAGATATGCTACGGACGTGAATAACACTAAACCAACAAAAGCTTTACGATCCCATTAAGACCGGTATCTACGATTTAAAGTGGATTCGAACCACTACAAACATCCATGGCACCACCAGGATTGGAACCTGAAACCTATGATACCGAGTGCCAGAGCGCTAGCCACTCGTCCATCAGGCTCCTGATGGCTAATTAATTATGTTATAACTTTAACATTAATTACTATTACGTTTTGCTTTAATGCTTAAAAAAATTTATTTCAAGCACATCTAAAAAGCAGATTAGTCGCTCAGTGGTAAGCGATTAGATTCTACACAAGATGTTTGCTTCAATCATTGATTTCAGAATCAAGAAAACTCGTACGCGAATTTGAAAAACTTCTTTCTACGACAATCAGACTGTTTAGTAGGAATTTTCTGAATTTATAGGCATTCAAATACTACTGTTTCATTTGAAAATTCTACCGAAAAATAACATCATTTCTACCTATCGAGTTCTATTTGCAATGCATTACGTGAAGCACCCTATCATTGATGGAAGAAAGCTATTTCCATTTCGCTTGTTCAAGATGATGCTGATGTTATTGAATGAGAATCGCCTTCCAAAATACGAGGATAGGTTCGCTCTTTTCTTTTCAGAGAGTTTATTAGACGTCCTTATTGCTCGCATTAAATATGGATGAGGCGTTTTCCTCCCTCTCTCGTTCAAACGATGATTGACGGATAAATCGGATTCTTGAGCAGCCTTTTCCCTCCTTCGTGACTTCAGTGAGTGATCACTTGCAGTTTCACACTCAGGATAAATAAGGATTGTTTTCTCTCATAATTTCAGCGTTTTCTTCTGTCTCTTAAGTTTGTCACTTACTAACAATACGTTTTTTTTTAATATTTTTTTTATTCGTGTTTTATTTCATTTCAATAAAAACATTCTAAAAATACGTTTGGTTTTTCGTTACTTTGTGCACACGTTAGGCTAATTAGACCGAGATATATCTAGTTTAATGTGGATTTCGAACGACTAACAAACATCCATGCCACCGCCTGGATTCGAACCTAAAGCCTGTGATACAAAGGTCAGAGCGGTAGCCACCAGGCCGCCTAAATACACTTATAACTATTTTCATGAACAAGGGATTACTATATGTATCACGAAAATTTTACTTGAAGGAGATGAAATTGGTACTTCTCGCGTTCTCTCAGTGATAAATTGACGCTCATTTGCTTGTCGTATGAGAGAAAACTGGAGGAATTCCCACTGTCAATGGGAGATTCTTAAGTGTTTTCAGAAACTCGACGCAATCGGAGATACATCGAGTCTCATTGTTTGATCTCAGCTGAAAAAAAATTAGCCTCTGTTATAAGTCGACGCTTTTAATCATTCTGTGGGCACTGCCCGATTCTGGTCTCAGTGGCAACGTGCGCCGCTGATGAGCATATGGACTGAGTTCAATCCGCTGGGGGCTTTGTTTTAAAACACTGTTTCAAAAGACGAGCAGACTCGATGGAGTTTGTCGTGTTTAGCATCTTGTCTCATTAGTCGGACTACTTTTTTATGTATTCTTTTCTTTCTCTGTTTCAGAAGAATTTCAATTGTAATTCATTTTTAAAAACTAAATTATTTAAGAAAGTTAACAATTTAAAGTTATTATTTAAGAAAGTTAAAAATTTAATTAAGTTAAGTCAATCCGTTAAGTTTCAGTTAAGTTAATCTTTTATATATAATTTTTGATTCCAGATCTTATATATATTTACTTATGTTAATTTGTGTTCATAGTATTGAATTCACAATTTTATGTTCATTCTAAAAATGGGTGGTCTATGAACTTAAATAAATATTCATATATACATATATATAACAGAAAAATTAATTTGGCAAAGTTAAGAAAACTAGCACATTTACAACATTCAAGAAAACAATGAATCGTTGTTCTTCTGATACACCTTCGTGCCTGAATCTTCTTCGAATTCAAGCTGTGTAAATATCAACTTCGTTTCACTTACCGTGCATTTTTGCACCTAATTAAGACATTGAACTTAGTGACTGCAAAAACATTTTGTTCTTCTTGTTCAGATATTACCAAAGACTTTTCAGACCATCTTACTGTTGTTTTTCATTTATTTATTCTATAAAAAAACGGTTTTTTTTTAATACTGACTTATTCCCATAGTGTTAACTATTGTCCTATAGTAAAAAAGTACGAAGTGGGAAATATAACCCAGAAAATTACAAAATAAGTAATTAATGATATCTAATTGCTTTGTTACAATGAAAATATTTTATTTTCAGAAATTAAAGTAGTTCAAATCACAATTTAATTTCTAAAAGTATATAATCCATACAAAATTGTGCAAATTCTTTTTGATTTTTATTAAAATACTCAATGGAGAAGTTTGTATAAATTTAAGTATTAAAGTATAATGTAGAAGTTTCAACAGTAAAGTTACTTTTTCGCTTCATTACTTTCATATTTTACTATTATTTAAAAGAAATTCCTTTGGAAAAGGATGAAATAGTATTTATTAATTTAATTAAAAGTTAGTGTTTGCAATTTACTATCTATAATCAAAGGAAAATTGAATCCTACAATAAGTAAAAAAATAAAATTAAAATAATAATTTCCATGTAATATAAGTGATACTGTGTTTTTAATGAACCTACTGTCTTTAATACAAAAAGTGATATGATACAGTTGGAAATATAATTCACTTTTTTTTAATTTATGATGAAAAAGAATTTCAGGCAATTCTTCAGAAAATCTAGTTAGTAACTACAAGTGAGAATGCAGAACTATTTTTTTAAATTTAATTTGATATGGCATACGTAAAAATAATTTATTCAGAATTAATGAAAACGTCATTAAAAACTTTTTCTGATAGATATTTTTGGACATTTTTTTTAATTATTATGTATTATTACTTCAGTTGAGTATTTTTAAATAAATGTATAAGCCTTGTATATCTTATTCCAATGTATTTAAAGAAATGCTCTCTAATAAAGTAATGTGTTCTAAATAAAAAAAAACTGTATAATAGTTGATATATAAAATATATTTTTAAATATTAAGTGAAAAGGAAGTATTTTTATTAACTTTAAAACTTTATAATTTTAGAAAAAGGAAGTAAAAATAATTATGGTAATTTAGAGAAATATAAGTTGTATTTAAAACTTTCTGTAATGACTTCTTAAAAATATAATTTAGAATTTCCACCATAATCCGTATTTTTGCAATAAGATCTGGGAATTTATTTGTGAATTCATGAAATACCTTTGCATTTTTTTTTACCATGTTAAAGGCAAAATGCAACTAAGTTTTCATGGAAAAAAAAAAAACATAAAGAATTTTTTTTGTCTACAAATTAGTCTCATTGTTGAGAAGGAAATATAATCTTACGAAATCCTTTTAATAATAATAAAAAATTTATATCTTAATATAATGCATTGGAAAGAAACGAATATGCAAGTTATGCCACGTTTCTGAAAGTCTTGACACAAAGGGATCAACTCAGAAAGAGATAATTCCTATCTACTTTAAGGGGGGAAAAAAGAAATGGAAAAGACGCGAGAGTAGGGGATGAATATAAAAGAATACGGGCAGTCGCGAAGTAGATCTCAACTGAAACAGAGCTTGAATTGTCACTAGTTATCTGAAAAAAGACGAGAACATCAATTAGCACTGAGATAAGTTGCGTTTATCTATTTTAGTTTATTACTATTTTAGTACTATTTATTATTTAGTTGCGTTATAATTGCAATCAGTGATTAATTGTTTTTATTTTAGAGACACGAAATCGGATTCAACTGTTGCGTAGGTCTGGACATTTCATTCGTTTGTGAAGAAATTAAATTGACCCTACTCGTGGCTCAGTGACAACGCGCGCCACTGGTGAGCAGTAGGGCTGAAGTTCAACCCGCTGGCATCTTTGTTGTAATGGGATCTTGCCTCATGAGTCGGACTGCCTGGTGAGAATTTTCCGGGTTTTCTCCCATGCGATATGCATTTGCCGGGGTAATTCCCCTAAAAGTCCTCCTGGAAGGCACTTCCCTCCTTCTTCAGTGACTTTGAGCCAAGTCAGACTTCTACATACGGGTGCTCCATCATAACAGAAGCTGTCCCTCCATTTCCATCCTTCCATGAGACCACACGGGTTCTTGGACTTGATATAGATGTTGTGTCTACCAAGGGGATAGTTTAGTTTTGTCTCGCTACGGTCATTTTGTGAACACGAGAGGTGAACAGATCGAGACCTACAGTTTAAACTACTAACAAACATCCATGCCACCGCCAGTATTCGAACCTGAAGCCTGTGATACCAAAAAGGCCAGAGCGCTGGTCACCAGGCCGCTCAAGGGGGATAAGAAACAACATAAATTAAACGCAACTGACAACAATATCAATTTATCTATTTAAGAGAAATTAATTACAATCGGTGCTAATACTAATTATTTAACTTAATAAATCGATTGACATTGAGGTCAATTACATTTAGTGGTCAATTATATTATGAGGTCAATTACATTACACAACACATGACTTGATTAATTAACAAAATATTTTTAGAAATGTGGGCAATAAATCTTCGATTGTACATTAAGTAAATGAGACTGTATAATATTCTATTATTTCGAACCAATGCGGACGAATACCTCATCAGGAATAATTTATTCTGAAATGATTTTTAGAGATAACATTTGTTAACTTTTTATTTTTTTTTTGACGTTTGTTAAGGAAAACTCGGAACTGCTACTAGGTAGTTCGAGTCAATGCGACAGAAATTGTTCCAACTTTCATGCTTGTTTATTTATTTTTCAAAAAGTAAAAGCGGTTATTATCTAGATATATTAATTTTAGATAATGCTTCAATGACATTCTAAATTTGACGAAAAAAATCATGAATTCTTTCAAAGATATTGGTTTGATCGAGAGCTTATATTCAACGAGAGATAAAAAACAATTCTTAAATCTCATCTTTTCTTTTGCAATTTTCATTTTTTTTTTTTTTCTTCACTTACTTGTTGTAATTACTAATGCTTTTCGTCATTTTCAAAATAATGTAAGATAAAAAAAAAAAACAATTTAGTCATTAAATAGGTGGCAACAATATTTTTTTTTAATTTAAATTTCATTTTTTATTTTAATCGTTTGCTATAAGCAAAAGTTAATTTAGGTCACCATTTGAATTTATATTGTCACCTAACATAATTGATGAGTATCATTCATAATGTGCGTTTTATTTAGTGCGTATATAGTTTAAACCTTTTTGAAAATTTTATTTGAAATTACATTTAATATTTCGATACTTACTTAATATGACGGTCCCTCGATAAATTGCCAATGTATAATGCCAAATGGCCTGTAGAAGACGATCACGGTATCTTCCATCGCCAAAAGAGCTTTTGGCGAACTTCTTGGCGCGGTTTAAACAATAGTGGCTGTAATAAAGGCAGATGTTAAGAGTTTTTTGCATACCGTATTTTGGACGTCCGTTAAAGCACTTTCTCCCCAGCGCATGCTCATAGGAAATTGCGCATGCTTATCTGTAATAATGTTTCCTATGAGCATGCGCTCTAGGGAGAAAAAGCTAACGGACGTCCAAAATACGGTATGCAAAAACTCTATTAATACGATAGAGCAACTTATAGATACTCCCTAGATAATGTTAAGTATGCTAAATATTTACCATACTAGTGATGAATAGCCCCATATCAAAATATCGCATTCAAAAAGACAACTGCGTGAATTTAAGAGAATTTGAATTTATAATAGAAGGCCTGAACTTTCAAGAAATTTTATAACTTCAGCAATGATAATTTTTTATTAAAAAAATATTATACCTTTCGAAAAAAAACTAATTTTAAAATACTTTTGCTTTTTGTTAAAAAAATTTCTACTTCTGGATTATCTGATTGAAAAGCAGAGGGACAACCTTTTCCCTTCGATTTACAAAGCCCTTTAAATTTCTGTTGTGTGCCATACTATATTGCGGATGGTAAAGCATTTTTACATACCATTACGATAATGCTATATTCTCTTAACCCCTCACGCATGTTAGGTGAGGTTCGTCGCTCTACGGATATTTTTCTGCATATGATGGCTAATTAAGCCGGGACCTCTAGCTTTAAAGGGCATTCCGAACCACTAATAAACATCCATGACATCGCTAAGATTCTAATCTGAAACCTGTAGTATCAAAGTACAGAGCGCTAGCCATTAGACCAGGGAGGATATTTTTAAAAATTTTGCATCATTATAATGGTATAAAAAAACTCTCTAATGATTATTTGCTTCATTTTGTACAAAATTTTTAATCGATGTCTTTCTTTCCTTTCAGACTGTTCGGCATGGGTTCCCCTTTCATCCAACAGCTATTGCCTTTGATCCCATACAGAAACTACTTGCCATCGGCACGCACTTTGGTACCATTCGAGTGTATCCTTTTTTCAGCATTAATAATATAGTTACATGTTTAAAATTTCGGTAATGACTGTATTTATATTATTGATAATGTAAGCATTCTTTTATTAATTTTTTCAATTTATTTATGTATTTATAATTCTCTGAATTACTGCACGCACTCGATTTTCAGCCTTACTTATCGGGATTTTCGTAGAAGATAATGTTTTTTATTGGATTCGAGAAGTGAATTTTAAAGCCATGGTTTAAAATTTATCGAATAGGAAATTGGCGAAAGTTGTTAATTACTAAGCGCTACACAAGAAACTTCAAAATATTTTGATGATAATAATAAGGAAAACACATTAGAATTAGCGTCTAAATTAAACCAATATTATTAGTTTTTGTACATATAAAAGTAATAATAACTAGAGTTTTTCTGATATTGTGTTCTTTAAAGGAAAAGTATTTCTAATAGTTTGCACATCCATTAGTAAAAAGATGTAAAACAAGAACAGTGAAAAGTAAAAGATAGTAAAAGACAATATTCAATGTCAGTAAAAGATAGTAGTAAAAGACAATATTCAATGTCAGTAATAGATGTACCCAGTTATATTCCTTCAGTACATTAGCAGCCGTGTTTTGACTTCAAATGTAATAATATCTATAATTTATCAATACAGGATTTTTTAATCTAAATTTTTTTTCTTTATATGCAAGATAATCTAGTCTTTTTTTTTTAGATGTGCTGAAGCAATTTTTAAATTTTTATAGGGCAATGCTACTTTCAAGTCCATTTTCATTGACTAATAATGTTCTTATTGTTATCGATTCTTCAGCATGTGATATGGAAAAAAATGTCTTCCATTTTGCTAGACATTTCTAATTTTTATTTCTTGGGGGTTGATATAATTACGCTTATTAATTATTGTCGTTTATTAGTTAAATATAAAGGATATATTGACGTTTATTAATCAAACATATTTTTTCGTTTTTTAAACATAATTTAATTAATTTTGCTTTTTTTTTTTTTTTAACCTTTAATGATGACTTTTCTTAGAAACACTAGGTACTTCCTTATTATTATTGGCACCTTTCTTTTTAAAACTGCGCCAACATTATCGCTAGGAGCTATGCTCGGATAAGCAGACTATAAATAAAAAAAGACTGCCAGTTATTTAGAGACATACATTGGCGATATATGGCGGAATGGTTACAATAAGAAATTATCAAAAATTCTTTCTGGTTTTCTTATAATTTGTCTAATTCTTTTCTATATTGATTTTATTTTTAATTTATTGAACTGTACAAATAATTTGATATTGCCTTGTGTTAATTTTTTATGAACTAATGTTTATGGCTTCCAGTTTTTATTCTAAACAAATTCATGTAGATGTTCATTTTCATTAACCATATAAAGTTTCGGAAGACCCGGAGTGGAGTACTTCATGGAACATAGTGATTTTCCCATTACCCAAATTCTATTCTTAATAAATGAGGTAACTGAACTTTTCCAGATTTTATAATTGCTTAATAATCGTTAAAAAACAAGTAAAATAAAAAAAAAAAAAAAATTTAAGTCAATTCCTACTTTTTTTTTTCACTATATTGTTGAATGTCCTTTATAAATAAAGTTGAAATTTTCCTCTTACTTTTGGCGTCATCTATTGGTAGATATATGCAACTTAAATCTAAAAAAAAAAAAACTAAAAATTAATTAATTTAATTTAATTAATGAATTAATATTTGAAAAAACTGTATTAACATCAGTGTCATTCACTACAAGTTTTAAAAAATGTATTTGAACTTGAGTGGAGGAATAAAAAGTATTTTATTAATGATTGGAAATTTGAACAAGATATATAAATAGGGAGAGTGTGAACTAATAGCAGGAATTGAATAACTTTCATAACATTTAATGTGAAATTCTTTCATCCTATTTCAGGGGGCCATGGTTACCATTACTGGTGACGACTATTTACATATGTGCAATTTAAGGCAAAAAAAGCCCGAAATTGCACAATCTTTAAAATTTCAAAAAGAAAGGTAAATATTATAAACTATTCAGTCTATGTTTGATGTGAAAAAGAAACAAAAATATTCAGTCAATTGTGGCTTTTGTTTTTAGGTTAACTCATTGTCACTTACCATTCCAAAGCAAGTGGCTGTATTGTGGTACAGATAAGGGTAATGTTCATTTAGTCAATGTCGAATCTTTTACACTCTCAGGATATATCATTTACTGGAATAAATCTGTAGAACTGTAAGTACATTCATCATTTATTAAATAAGTTTACTTTATAAACCATATTACTCGTATAATTATTTTATATTTTAACAGAAATATTAGATAATAATTTAGCTTTTATCATTTAAATAAAGAACAATGTACTTAATATTAAAGCTTTTCGTAACTTTTAAATGGCAATGTTTAAAATTTTTGTGTGTATACACTATTGAATAATTCAAGCCTGTGGAAAAAAAGTATAACGTCAGGAGAAATATCGCCAACTAAAGACAATTACTGAGATTTTAAACGATGCAAATTTGTTGACTTAAAATTAATGCTACCTAATAATAAACTAAAATACATTTGTAAGAAACTCTGATATTTGTCGCATTATGTAAAAATCATCAAAATCGACTGATGCCAATGTAGAAAAAAAGAAAAATCGTCTGCAGATTACATCCTTCATTTGCCGACATCCCCATGGTGGGCCAAAGCAGTCTCCTAACTGACAGATTTCGAGACAGGAGATGTTTTCCTTTTATGGGGTAAGGTTGTCAACCCTGCACTCCAACGCTCTACAGTCAAATTGGTACGGGACTTTCTGTTTAAAGTGGATTCCAAAACCACTACAAACATCCATGGCGCCAACTTAACTTGAACCCGAAACCTGTGGCACATAGCGCTAGTCATTCAACCATCAGACCCTTATTGATTACATCATCTGAATCATCTAAATCAAAAATCATTTCTATTTTAGAAACAAACGCAAATTTTGTGGATACAGAAATGTTACATTCTTGTGTATTTTAATACCTGTCCGATAGGATTATACTTCAGAAGCTGAACAAAGTAGTAAAAGGTTTTAAGACCAAAGATAATTTCTTGGAGGCAAGAGAAGTAAATACAAAGACTTGCCTGCTGCACTGACTGTCTTCATCGCAAATTAAATATAAGATGCACTTGCCCAGCACCAGCCGAATAATAGAAAATGTAGTGCATAGGAATCTTAATTTTATGTACAAAAAGTTGAAAAGAAAATCTCCACTTTTTAAGTTGCATACTGATTCTCGTTTAAATTTTACCCGGAAACATTTAATAGTTGGAACCAGCTGGAATTATGAGTTGTTTTGGGACGAAAGAAAGTTTAATTAGATTAGTCAAACGGATTTTAGTTTTACTGATATGATCTGCATAAAGAACACCACTTTTTTTTCCAAAGCATCAATTCGGAGAATGATCTGTAATATTTTTGAGCCGCATTTTCAGCCAGTGGCGCAACTGAAATTGTTTTTGTCAAAAATAAAATGAATTCCGCGTTATATCAGCACATGCTAGTAAATATCTTGTTGCCGGTTGCTCCTCTGATTACATCAGGAGATTGGACATAACGAGACAATTCATCTGCGCATATTTCATGCTCTACAAAATCCTGGATGAAGATGAACGAGATGAAACCCTCTTCAGTGACCTTATACAGAGTCGCGAACTTAATCCAACGGAAAACTCTCTGGCCATTCTGACTGCGAGTTGTTTACAAGAATGGGCGACTGTACAGTACCAATTCTGATCTGGTCAACACTGGATTAACATTGACCTGCATATCTTCCACGCTCTGTCTAGTCTGTCGATAATTAATACAAAAATGATGTCATATCGACTCTATATTTTTTCCATGTTCATCTACAACTGGTAATTTCTCTAAAATCTCATGAAATTTTACATAATATAACTAAACTTAAATGTATTTTGTTGCGTCTTCCTTATCTCATGACGTATCCTTACATTTCATTAAAATAAGATATATATTTCTAATATCATGTCATATATTTTTTGCGACATTATAATTTTTCCACTGCTGTATCATTAAGTACTTTTTTACCTTAATTTAATTAAGGATTCTAAATGTTTATTTAGGCATTTTCAGTAATTTTTATTGTCTTTCTTATGGCAGAATCACCTTTTTGGGCTTATCACTGATTGGATCTGTATTTTGCAATCTATGCTTTGCCAGAAACGCCAACGTATATCCCCCTCTTGAAATACCTGGTTCTCTTCATTCGCGTTAGAGGAAGGGTGAAACGACAGATAATACAATAAACATTCAAACAGCATTTTCCAAATTTTGGAAATTTTCACATTTATGGCGTTTAAGGGAACGATATGATAATCTTATCGATGAAAAATGCAGCTACATATTTTCTTTTCTTTACACTTAATAATTCTTTTATATCTTCATGGATTCAATATTTTAGTTACGGTTGAAATAAATTTAAATTTTTTTTACAAATTTAAATTACAATTTTCTCTATTTATATAGCATTTATTTTATCTTATGTAGATTTATTTATTATTACATTCTTTTTGACATAAAATAGCAGGTCACACACATGAAATAAAAGCCATAAATCGGATAGTTAAAAATTCACAACCACTTTGCCTTTCTGCTTTCTAGCAAGCCAGATTTGCCTCTACCTTTTAAACGGCGTTTATAGTTGAACACCTGAACTGCGAGCATCGTTCGCAAATGCTCTCTAATCCAACTCCTTATTTTCGAGTGCCATGAAGATTTACCATTTCGAGTGAAATGAAATCTATTTTGGATCATGCATCAAAGGATTTCCGAAAAGGAAAGACGACTGGGGAATTCCTTGTAAAGGGAAATAAGGGCTTTGTTTTCCGACTTTAAATTGCAACGTCCAAAACTGGCAAACATTGAGCCAAATGTTTCAATTATGGATAAAATGTGTGCTGAAATTTGCATTTGTTCGTTCATTCCTGCCTTCATCATCTAAATCATTCCATCGCTCTGATCTTAAATGTTAAATGACTTCGCATTAATCTTAAATGACTAAAGGATTCGCTCATCAAGTCTCTTTCAATCCAATACTTCAGGCCCCTTTCAATTACGATTTATACTCGTACTGAACGCGAATACTTGGAAGAAGTTTTATTATAGCCCAGTACTTAGTTGCATCGAAATCGATGAAAGCTTTTCTCTTGAGGTGTGTCCAGACGTGAGAGCAAATGGACGACGCCTTTAAAAAATCTGTTCTCTCGGGTGTTGGCGTAACTTCCAATGCATGAACCTTTGAATTTCGTAAATCATGGTACACTCGAGATTCTTTACGATTAGAATCGAAAATTGAAAAGAAAGAATTTTCAATCCACCAAGTAACAGTTAATTTCTTGCTCATGGAGTGAGATAATTAAATTCCTGATTTCAGAACGAAAGAACTGAACGACACGTAGACGCCCGGTTATTTCCAATCTGCACGGAACGAGAACTTTCTCGCATCTCGTGATTTAGAATGAATTAAGCGTTGTTTCATCTGGTGCCGTCTTTATGTCCTGTCTGTAAGGATTTGAGTCGGGAGTAGTCTACCCAATGTCTGCCGATCTCTTGCACTCAGCAAAAGGTAGTAGTGTTTGTTTTTCCAATTCGAATTGCAAACACTATTTGTCATTATCGGTTAAATCTAGTCGCGACTTTACATACACCTTCAGGATGTCAGTTCCGATGTATTAGAGCTCCGCCTAATTCATTGATTGTGCTATAATTATCAATAATATGAATATTGATAAACTTTGATTACGAGAAATACAAAATTTTATAATAAGTGGATCACTTTTTCTGCCTGAATTGATAGCATATCATAAAATGTGTTCACTTTTGAAATTTCAGCATCATCAGCAAGGTCTCTAATTGTAAATCGACGGTTTGCAAGCACCAAATCTTTAATTTTTGGACTTCGTCTTCAACGCGATCTTTGAATAGTTTATACCACTTCTAAATATTTCTTTCCTGTATAGGAATGCTCACCGAATGCATTCTGTAACATTCTATTCGTTTCCGTTAACAAAATGTAAAGCAAGTTCTTTGCTCAATGAATTCAGACATTTCAAAAATCGCCGGAATCAGTTTTAGCGTCTCACAAAGCCAAGCGTAACTTAAACACTAATGAATATTTTGACGTCAGATTTCACACAGATGTCAAGGACAGTGCCAGCAACCTAAAAAAAAAAAATTGAAATTCCATAAGCCCCGTTATTTTTTAATTGAAAATTGATCTTTTTGGGCACAGTAGTATAATTATTGTTAATATATAATCAGCTTTTATGTATATAAACTGTGTTTACGGTATGTCATGTTGTGAATAATGAGCACATTAATCATTTTATTTTATTTATCACAGCTCATGTAAAACTCATCCTGGTTCTGTAATTCATCTAAGTGAAAATCCTCTAGATTCTAACAAGGTATTCATTTTTTTATTATCTCTATATAAAAGATCTGCATTTGTTCCTACTAATACATCTTTATGTGGATTAATCTCCTAAGTTATGCAAGGAAATCTTGGCTTCTATTATTAAATTTAATTGCTTATCTATTATTAAATTGCTTAGTTTTACTAGATATTCATAAATAACATAAATATTAGGTATTGCTGTGCAGTGTTAAGTGTTAAATAAGTATATTTAATAAGTATATTTAATACGTTTTTTATTAGTTTCTTTTGCACTAAAGTCTATTAATCAAGATTAAAAAAATTGTATTTTTGTATGTATATTAATGTCATAATAATTGTATCTAATACATGCTATTCAAATTGTAATATTTGTCTTTAAATACTCCTTTCTGATTCTCTTTCAGCTTCTCATCGGTTTTGACAAAGGACTTGTAGTTCTATGGGATCTTCGAAATAAAGCAGCTGATGCGAGATTTAATAGTAATGAGGTCAGTAATTATTACTTTTATTACTTATTAATTTTATTGCTTGATACTTTTATACCTAAAACACGAATATTTGATCTTTCATTTGATATGAGGCCTCATATCATCCTTAAGGAAAAAAAGAGCAATAATTCTAAAATAATTTATATTTTACATTATGTAATACAGTTATACATTATGTTCATACAGAGACAGTTAATCTTTATGCCATAAGCAAGGTTGTTACTCATTCAGCACTACCCAAGGGGGCACGTGCAACTGAAAGATAGGCTACGCACGCGAGTAACACTACCTCCACAACGGTCTACGATCCTATTAGACCGGGACCTACGGTTTAAAGTGGATTCCGAACCACTATAAATATCCTATAGTACCGCCGGGATTCGAATCCGAAGCATATGGTACTGAGCGCCGGCGCTAGCCACTCGGTCATCAAGTCCCTAATATATGTTAATATGTTTTCAAAGAAACTTGATATGTTATTGATTTATTTACATAACTTTAAAGGTACTCCAGCCTATCTTTACAGTTTTTTTTATGCCAATAAAAACTACTAGTACACCCATACTAATTCAATTGGAAAATATTAATTATTAACCAGCAGATGTCGCATTAACAACATCCATTTTTGTTATCATACTAAAATATATGTGATGTATATATGTTTATTGCCTGGTTGTGATTTTTCTGTGTTTTCTACTTTTCAGTCTTCAAATTTAAAATCCGTTGCTTGGCAACTAGAAGGTAGACAATTTATATGTAGTCAAGGTGAAGGTAGTCTTATAACATGGAATGTTAAAGTTCCAACCAAACCTGTGTCTGTTGTTTATCCTCATGGTAAGATATTTATTTTCTAAGATTACTATATATATTTGCATGTTTCATTTAATATGAAATAGAAGATAATTAAAAATAATACTGTATAATACAAATAAATATAACTCAATTTTAAAAAGAACATTTTTTTTTTAATTATAATAGAAAATGATAATTGTAGTTACTAAAATTTAAACTAGGTTAATATTTTAAATTAATTTAAATCAACAGTTGCAAGTCATATAAAATTTAATTTTCAATCCTATATTCCAATGAAACCTTCATATTTTATAAAATTTAACATGGCATTGTAATATTCTGTTTCAATTTTCTTTCTAATTCTATCTACTTCATTCAGGTACTAATTGATTAAAATAATAAATATAAAATGATACTTCAACTTTAATGAATTGACTTTTTAGTCGTTAGTTATTAACGTTTTATTAATTATATTTGATGAATAGATTAAATACAATTGAATTAAAATACTCAGTGAATAAGAATAAAATGCTTATTTTACAGCCAAAACTCTTATTGATGGCAAACCAGAACCTTGCAATGGAATTTATAAAGTTGAATGTAAAGTAAATAGAGCTGGGTAAATATTTTTTTATTTTTATTTACATATTTGTTTCTTTTCATTAAGGTAATTCTTCAAAAAATGTAATAAATATATCTTTAATCTTTTATGAAAAGATACTAAGAATTAATATAATTTTACAGCAACTTTTACAATTAAACCATATATTTTTTCATCTTTAAAATAAAATATTATTCGTTAAAATTGAAGTAGTTAACTTATTAATACTTTTTTCATTTTCGAATCAGTTAACTGTGTAACCGTGCGTCCTCCTACACACTGGCAAGAGCGCCCACCCTGTGGTGTTCAGGAAAAATCGTCAGTCGGCCTCGATAATCTCATCCGAGAGGAAGTACAGCGCAACCTGCTCTCCCCTGAGAAATACTTAGTTTATAGCCTCTCATCCCGAGGGGAAATATTTAGCGCATCTCGGTCCATTAGTTGGGCTACAGATTTTCACCCGAGAAAAGTATATTTCGCTCACCCTGCGCGCAGCCGATTTTCGGGTTTTCGGCTTAAAAGTGAAATCCTTCTATGAATCTATAATTACTAGGGTAGTCTGAAAAGTTTCCGACCTGAACTTGTAGTGAAACTTGGTAGTAGTTAAGTAAGTAATTTAGTAGAAACTAAACTGAACTGTAGATGAAATTGGGATACACCACTACACCCCAGAAACAAAACTCCAGTCAAAACAGTGGACTGCAAAGGAGGAATCAGCTCTAAAAAGGCAAAGGCTCTTCCTTCAGCTGGAAAAGTGATGGCAACAGTTTTCTAGGACAGTCATGAAGTAATTTTAACAGATTATTTTGAAAAGGGGAAAACTATTACAGAAGCATATTATGCTTCCTTACTAGACAAGCTCATGGTAGAAATTGTGAAAACGGCCACACTTACAAAAAAAAAAAAAAAAATTTCGCCAGGACAATGCGCGATCTCCTCTCACCTCAGCGGTCGCCAAGGCGAAAATTCATGAACTACGATTTGAATTACTTGACCACCCACCTTACTCACCAGATCTAGCCCCAAGCGACTTCTTTTTGCTCTCTAAGCGAAAAGTTGCTCTTGGACGACAGATATTTTTGTCAAATGAGGAAGCCATGGCCTTCGTAGACAACTATTTTGCAGAGAAGGACGCCTGATATTATTTGGATGGGTTGAAGAGATGGGAGCACCGCTAGAAGAAGTGTATAGCGTTAGAACGAGATTATGTAGAAAAATAAAATTTAATTTGACAAAATGTCTTTTTTTTTTTGTTAGGTCGGAAACTTTTCAGACTACCCTCGTATGTGTCTTTAAATGTGATAAATATTCTATGTCTCTAATTGTATGTGTGTAAATAAAGCTGTGAGTTCTCCAACTTGTGTCCCAACCCAATATTGATTGCCCAACCTGCACACTACAACTGTTATTTTGATATTCCACTTAAAAATTCATAAATAAATCCAAAAAATATTTTTAATATTTTTTCACTTCACTCCTTTGGATAATTTTATTTAACATGTATATCAAAAATTATTTTTCAAGTATCTAAGTTTCATTCTAGTCCTTAGGTTTTTTTTTAACACTATTCTTTTCTCAGATGTAATATACTTAATTTTCTTTATAAATTATCTGTTTCTATTTTATAAAGCAGTGTGTTCCGATAAAATGTATACACATCGAACATAACTTACTTAAACTGCATTCTTTTAAAATTTAACTAATTAAAAATCATTTTCTCTGACAGATAAGTCATTTTATAAAAATGTCTACATTCATTTTTCTCAGAGATACGATCACTGTTTTCTCCGGTGGTTTACCGTACGAAGAGCGAGGAAAAACATCGAGCCTAACTATCCAACAAGGACGATCAACAACAGTTTTAGAAATGGATTATAGCATTGTTGATTTTGAAATACTGTGTGAAGCTCCTTGGCATACAGGTAATGTATAAATTTCGTTTTTCTTAATCATAAGACAAGAAGTTATTACTGCTCGAATTATTACATTATAGCATTCCATCCAACTTAACTTCAAATGCAAATAGCCGGTGAAATGTTGATGTTTGAAAACATCAGTGAGAGAGAGAGAGAGAGAATTTTTCCAGTTTGAGAAATCTGGCATAAAGAGTTGTTAGCGCTTTTGGTGTAACTTACACCTGCGAATCGTTTTTTTTTTTTTTTTCCCTTCGAAAATGAAATTGATCAAACCTAACGGACGCTAACCTGCAACACCCATTACGATGTGCAAATACCCAAATTGAGATCGATTTGTAAAAGCCAAGTGAAAGAGCGAAGAAACAAATATCGCACTAGTAAAATAAATATTTTTTAATGATTCATTTATATTTATATATTTTTTATATTTCATTTTTAGTGTTATATATTCTTTACAATCTGTGTTTAGTATCATTATTATTATATTATCTACGTTTGCATGTAAGAATAATAGTAAACACAATAAAGATAACTCATTATGTTTCAATTTTTCACTCCAAAAATCTTTATAGTGGGTCTATAATTTTATATGCGGCCCGAGGAGTTTTGATGCAATTCCAAAGTGGCCCACAAGATCATTTGAGTTGACCACCCCTGTATTAGATTATACATTTAATTAGTTTACATTTTCTAAAAATCGTAAAATATTAATTTTTTAAATTATGGACAAATAATAGATTTTAGATTTTTATTATACAAATAATAGATATTATTTGAATTAATAAATTTTAATTTACTTGTAGTATGCGTTTCGTTATTAACATTCATTCTGTTGTAAAAGAGACCTGAAATAACATTAAATCATCGCGTCTGAAAGTGAACTTAAAGAATGTACTTTAAAAAAATTCAATTAAAATTCAAATTGCAATGACTCCTCAAAAACGGAAATAAATCTAATAATAAACCAGGAAGTGAAAAATTGCAGGAAAAGTAAATACATTGTTTGGATCAACTGAAAATATCTGAAATAATATATCCAAAATAGTATATCCAAAAGCATTAAATGATCTAAGTGCTTGAATTGTTTTAAGGAAATTGAAATAAAATCCAAAGATATATATCCTAAGTTCTATAAATATATTGCAACACAAATTATTTTGCTGAAGCTTTTTAATGAAAATGAAGTCGATGATACTCCAAGATGAACATCACTAATATATCAATAGTAATTCAGAAAAGGCTTAGACTTTTGGGAAACTATTTTTTTTTTATTAAGAAAAGTAAATATCTTGTATTTTTACCTTTTAGTTGTGGAAAAGTTTGTGGTAGAAAGTGATATAATAGTTTAGGGATCAATGACTGACTTTGGCGTATGGTAGTTGAGTTATACTATGTGTAAAAATGATTGTAAGACAAAATAATAGAAGAAAGGTCCACATTACAATATTTAATTAGGAGAAATTAATATTTACAGAAATATGCAAATAAATGAAATTATACAGAAATAAATTATCGTAGTTGTACGAATGAAAGTTACGAGTTAAGCGATAACGCGTTTCATCATGACAAAATGGCAAAGTTCCATAATAACAAGTTTTGTTGTTTTTAGCTTGCAGTCCAGAAAATAATCGATTGAAGGGCTGTCCACTATACGTCAGGATTGAGACACATTATTCCCCGCCAAGTGAAGTAGTAAACGATAAAAATACTTCAAATATAACGAGCTGAGAGTTGACCTATACGCTCTGGTGGATTTCGGAAAATGGCACTGTGCAAACTTAACTTCCTTTATAACTTTGATGCAAGTGAATTCGGTATCTCGAACCAACAAGACTGATCAGACCTGGATTTCAATCTAGTTGATGATGTTTTCGATAGATTTTTAGTTGAGATTGTCTTAGATTTAAAATCCATTCTGGCGGGACCAGTTGATGTATCCGTATCGTAGAGTTATCCAAAAGTCAGAGCTTTTACTCATCGATTTACTCGTTGAGTTTTTTATTCTTTATTTTGATGGTGAAAATGTTGTCATTGCTTTTTGAAACTTCATATGATCCATGGCGTGATTGAAAGCTATGGTGAAAACTGTCTATCCTAACAAAAACATGTGAAGATGTTTTTTATTCCTTAAAATGAACGATTTTTGCTTTGAATGATTTGTAAATGGAATTTGTTTTAGGGCCTGAAAATTTTCTTTTAAAGTTTTAACAAATTCAGATTGGCGTCGTTAGTTGTATTTTCGAAGAAATCACATGATAGCATGACGTTTTTACCATGAAGGAGTTCAGCTGGTATAGAATAAAAATTGGTGTGCCATGCTGTGCATAATCCAATTAGAATGATCAGAAATAATCTAATTCAATTTTTTATTTTCATGACAGCCTTCAATGTATGGTGTCAATGCTCGATACAACCATTTGACTGTGAATAAGTCAGTGTACGTTGTCTTCCGTGAATTTGGATAACTTCAAAAAATAGATATGATTCAAATTGGATTCCTTTCTAAATAAAATCCCTCAACAGCTACATTTGCCTCTCCAGTCATTTGACTTCAATGAAAATGATTTTTCTAAATTTTTACCACAGTTTCATGATGAAAAACAGATTATACCCCACCAGCTAACAATCCTCAGCAGGACCAAATTTTTTCAATGTGTTATCGAGGGTTATAGGCAGAAAGTAATTTTAATTATTTTTGGTCATAAATATAATTTATTTTCTAATATATATTAATAATTATAGCAATGTATTCTGAAATAATTCACAAGATATTAAATAATAACATTTACAATACTAACTACAAACTATATTAAGAAATAATAATCTTATTTCAACCTGTATTCATTTATTCTCCAATAATGTATTGAAAACACTAGAAATATCCCAAAAAAATGATAATTTTTTCAATAAAATATTTTAAGCAGCATTTTTTTTTTTTTCAAATGCTTTCTAGTTAAAATTAAATCACTATGAAATATGTATGATCTTTTTTTAATATTCAAATTGTATTATAAAGTTTCAAATTAGCATGAATGATATTTCAGTTGATTATTATTTAAATTCATGTTTAACTAATTTATTGCATTTGTGACAGTTTTCTTAACTAAGAGTTATTAAACAATATATATTAACTTTCAGAATATCAAGAACCTTATGCTATTGTTGTACTTCTGGAGCGAGATCTCGTTGTAGTTGATCTTACCAGCCCTGGGTGTGTAAAAAACATTTTATATATTATAATTTCTATTGTAAAAACCGTGTTTATTATGCTCTTGTGCATGTTTATTTTATTAAGAGTTATTAACGCCAACAATTCTTTTTATATAACTGTGTGGAAAACTTCTATTTTCAATACTTAAGGAATGTAATAAAAATTCTGTAGTTTCGAACACTCTTAAATTCTGTATTTGTTGTCAGAGAGGCACTAAATTTCAGGTTTATATTGTTTTAAAAGATTGAATACAGTTCCTTCCAAAAGAGAAAGGAAAAAGTTCCTCAAAAAAAACATGATATTAAAGTAAAGTGTTGTTATTTCATAGTAAATTTATACAGAAACCAAAGAAGACTAATAATCAAAATGCAATTAAAAATGTTTCTGTTGTTGTTTGCCAAAAATAATTCAAGTAAAAGATGCCATTACAATAGGCTTTAGAACATGCAGTTTGTTAATTTCGGGTTCTCATCTAAAAATGAAGATCGTATTTAAATGTATCATTTGCATCTATAATTTTGATTATGATTTCATTTAAATGAAAAAATAAAATTATTTGAATTAATTTTTATTATTAATTAAAGGAAATTCTTTTCATAACTTTCATTATTTGCATTAATTTTAAGTTATTATTTGTCATTTCCAGTTTTCCTTGCTTCCAAAATCCATATCCTATGGACTTCCACAAATCACCTGTCACCTATTGTGCCTACTTTGCAGATTGTCCCAATGATCTCGTACCAGCCTTTTATTCAGTCGGATCCATGGGCACCAAACAATGTGGTTGTTCTGATAAGGTAAATATTCCCAAGAAGAATTGCAAAGCTTTATTCTTTTTAAAGTAATGTTAGCATAATATTCTGCTATATGTCATTAAATTTTCATTTGATTTTCATTGCAACGTGTACTGGGCTATGCATCTTTAATCTGTTTGGTAATGTTACATTTATTTTTAACTTAACGATTTTATAAAACTTTTTTTTTTTATCAACAAATTAGGGAAATAGTTACAAAAATAAATGATATTGCTTAAATTAAAATAACAAAATTTCAAATAACTTAAAATCAGTCAGCACATTCATATCCTATATATATATATATATATATCACTAAAGCTTTCACTTGTTCGATAGTTTAGAAGTCCTTCTTCATGGGCGCAACAGCCCTATGGTGGGCCCAGACCGTCTGTCTAATGGCAGATTTCGGGACAGGAAATAACTTTTTTTTTTTTTATGAGGTAGGGTTGTCAGCCCAACGCTCTACAGTCATATTAGACCGGAACCTACTAGCTAAAGTGGATTCTGAACCACTACAAGCATCCATGGTACGCTGGGCCTCGAACCCAAAACTTGCGGCATCGAACCCCAAAGTTATAGTCACTCGACCATCAGGCGCCATTTAGTGGTTCAGTGCGTTTAACGCGTAATTTGGGGGTCCGAAAAGTCAATATCAACGCATCAGTTATTTATTTAAGTTTGCTTTATTTTACAAATTATTTATATAGAGATCATAGGACAAACTTTGAGAGGTTACAGCTTATTAAAACATACATTTTTGTATATGAATGTAGGATCGGATGTATTTCGTTGAGGCAGAACATACAAAAAAAGAAATTGAGACATGAAAAGAAAAACATTGTTTATTTGATTCAATATTTACAATTAATGTTCAAAATTTCAACCCCAACAGTAATATGTGCTTGGTTTCGTCGAAGGAGTGATTGGCGAACAGTTCCAAAGATGTCAAGCATTTCACAGCCACAATGGAAAGACGATCAACGAGGTACTCAATTGAATCAATTGATGTCTCGTGAATGAAAACACTGTTGCGAAAATAGAGTACTTATCGAGGTTGCTAATCAGAGGATTTGAAACTCGTCACGTGACAGATTACATTTGGGCATTATGCCTGGCTGTCAAAACAAATTCATTAGAAAAGTGTGTCCATTCCTCAACGCGTCACTTCTGGCCATACATTACTATATAAAAGATATGTTACTTTAGTTACTTTGGTACAAGTACCTCTTTGAATTACTGGGTGGGTGGGTGTGTGTGTGTGTGAGATAAATTGTGAGATAGATCTATATACAATGGCAGCCATAGCTCTTGGGTGGGTGGGTGGGTGGGTCCAGGAGGAATTAAATTTTTACAACACGAACAGCGCCATCTAACGTTGGGCCGAAAAGATTTACAAATTCCAACAGCCTACGTTTTACCAGCCATCGATTTTCAAAAGTTTACAAAAGTTTCCCACAGTTTGACTCTCTTGCAAGTATTATTTGCTTATTTTCCAACAAAAACGGAACAATTTTAGCCTAATTTGAACTTTGATTATTCAGGTAGCATTTGTGAAAACATCGTTTAGACTTTGTTCTCATGCTTGTGGTGGTTAATCCAGTTTATGATTTCACATTTCTACATAAGATCATTCAGAAAAGCACAGAAAATGGTACCTGAAATGTATGAAAATTTTATGGATTATAAAAATTGTGGTCAAGATTTTCTTTGTGTACATGTGTGGGTGAAAAGACAATTTCAAATTTTAAACCATTAAGAAGAAACTTCTTCCTGCAAAATGTTTTTCTTTTATATTTGCTGTTTATTCATATAACTTTTAATTTCTATTGAACGTAGATTTCTATCTCGTTACGATCATGCTTTTTTATACATCAAAAATAATATTTTTATACTTGAAAAAATTGCACGATACTTTTAAGATATTTTTACATATTTGAAATACGTAGAAATGAAAAGTTTGCAAAGTTTTTGTTAAATGAAAGACAAAAGAGAAAAAATAATTTTTGTAATAAAAAATACTTTTTAAGGACTGGCCAGTTGATGGTGGTGAATGGGGTACTGCAACACTTAGCTATCCCGAAATAGTGATAACTGGGTAAGTACTGTAAAATATTTAAAATATTTATTAAGTTAAAAAAATCATTTGTCATTTCAAAAGTTTTTTGCAATTTTTTTTTTCTTTGTTAGACATGCTGACGGTTCTCTTCAATTTTGGGATGCTTCATCAGGTATGATTGCATCATTATTTAAACTTATAACAAGTAACATAAAAAAAAAACATTTAAAGTCAGTTCCTACTTTTTTTTTCACTCTATTGCAGAAAGTCCTTTATAAATTATTTCCTTTTCATTTTTTTTAAGTTTATCTGGCGCCATCTATTGGTAGATATATGCAACTTAAATCTAAAAAAATTTTAATTAATTAATTAAATTTAATGAATGAATTAATATTTTTAAAAAAAACTGTATTAACATCCAGTGTCATCCACTGCAAGTTCAAAAAAATGTATTTGAACGTGAGTGGATGAATAAAAAGTATTTTATAAACGATTGAAAATTTGAACAAGACAATATATAGGAGAGTGTGAGCTAATAGTAGGAATTGAATAATTCATTTGAATGTGTAAGCTAAAAATGTTTTTAAAAATTTTTTTGTTTTTTTTCGTTTAGTTTCCTTTCAAGTATTGTACAAATTAAAAACTACCAAGGTTTTCGAGAGGCCAAAGCCAAAAAGCATAGATGAGCTTGAAGAAGATCCCTTCGCCATTGACAACGTTGCATTTTGCCTGAACACGAGACTTTTGGCTGTGGCCGGATCGAGCGGTCATGTTGTAGTGTATAGCTTTAAGAAAAATGACGCATCCATTGATCTCAATGTAAGTAGTGGTTAATTATATTTATTTATTTTTAACACATATTTTAAATTATTACAATTGTTTCGTTTTATATTAATGAAATAAACTTTAAATGATATATAAAATATAACAATTGCCTTTACATAACTGAATATTTTTAATTCATATAAATTAAGCATATGTATAATGATTGTGTTGGTTTGGTTTTATTTTAAGGTAATATTCAATTTCGTTTGATGTTTTCATAGATGAAACTCTCAAATATACTACTAAATAATTTATTCTGTGAATAATTAACGATTTAGGTGCCATGTATGTTTGTATTGTTTCGTAATCCACTTTAAACTGTAGATCCCGATCTAATATAACCGTAGAGTGTTGGGTATAGGTCTGACAACCCTTCCCCGTAAAATGAAACCATCTTCTGTTTCAAAATATGCCAGTAGGCAAGTGGCCACTTCTCCACCATGGGGCTGTTACGCCACTGATTATGATGATAAAAGCTTTTGAAATTTAAGCTTTTGAAGGAAGTTTAATATTGTGTTGATTCTTCTATAAAAATATTTAAACATTTATTTTTTAAATATTCCCCAGACACTATTTGGCCAATATTTTGTCTAAATATCATGAATATTTATGCAAAATACTAATTGAAACTACTGCATTCCACTTATGGCAGGTGCTGTGTGCAGGATATTTTTATTGCAAGAAACATTCACTAGTCTTCTTCGTTGACGCAACTGCCCCATGTTGGGCAAGGCAGTCTACCTACTGGCAGATTTCGAGACAGGAGATTTTTTTTAAGGAATAGGATTGTCATTCCTACGCACAACCTCTACAGTCATATTAGACTGGGACTATAGTTTAAACTGAATTCCAACCTTTACAAATATTCATGGCACCTGCGGGACTCAAACCCGAAACCTGTGGTAGCGAGCGACAGAGCGCTAGTCACACTTTAACTTTTTTTATGTTGTTGTAATTATTTCGAATTACGGAATAAAATTGCATTGGGGCCAGTCAAGAGAAAAATGAATACCTTATTTTCTATGTATAATCCGTAGTAGCTTAAAATGCATATTTTTAATTTTTGGTGATAAAAAGAAAACGATCTTGTAAATTCTGTCGGTGATTTTTGTGTTTTGTAGTATTGTTTTCTTGCTGCCTGTAAAGTTCCATTTTGTATATCCAGAGTAGATTAAACTAATGCAACTTTTCAATTTTAAAAATAGCTTTTGATGCAGAATAACATATATAGCATTAAAAATGAAGAAAATCTTACAGGACAAAATCCAAACCTAGGATTTGCTGGATGGAAACGAAACTAATAGGAGTAAACCTAGTAATTAATTTGAAAATTGGTCGGTCTAACCCACCACTCACAACATGTTGACTAGTGCTCTGCCTTCTAGTACCACAGGCTTCAGGTTCGAATCCTGGCTGTGACATGGAATGTTTGTTAGTGATTAGTGAGCATATGAAAAAAAAAATGACCGTAAGTGACAAACCAAATCAAACTCTCACCACTCATCAACAAATCGGGTATTTAGGAATCTGATATCGAAAAAGTCGAGAGTGGAGTTTTCTATATTTTTTACAGTTTCTTATCTGAAAACGAACTGTCATTGTCAACAGTATTAAATAGTGTGATAGCTCTCTTAAAAGCATATAGAGTGTCCTTCAGACAGTTTTTTTTTTTTTTCAAGATAGTGAAAATAACTAGATCTAAATCTAAACATATTTTTATAAATTATTCTTTCAACAAACTGAAAAACTATACATTTTTTGGGAAAAAAAAATGTTGGTTCATTCTTTTTTTACAAGCTGATTTTTTTTTTTTTTTAAAAAATATTTCATTAATTTATGAGCAGCAGTGAAAATGGAGTACCATAACTCCATTGTAAAGCAATAAAATATTTATTATCCTTCACTTGCATGTGCTTATCAATTGTTTTTCACGAACTCAGAGGTGGTCGAAAGAGCGTTCTCATCTTAAGCATATATTAAAAAAATAAATATCGAAATAAGACCTGGCTTGAGATTAAATCCGTCTTTATTTGAACTTGATTTTTAATGCTCAGCTCTGTAAGGGTTGAAGTCTTGAAGCATAGGTTTATTCAACTTGATAGGCAAGTTTTTAATTGTTGTGGACCTTTACCATAAGTTTAATCTTAAATTCATGTGATTAAAAACTACATGAACTAGTTTCCAAAATTATAAATAATAAGAAAATGGTATTTCATGGAAAAATATTAACTAGTAAATTTTCTTTGAAAAATTATGCTGGAAAAATTATTTTTTATTATGTAAAAATTGATGTTATCGTTTAACGTCGGAAATCGTATGCTTTTACAAATTATATAGAGAATATACAAATCAGAGATATTAAATAGCTTCTATTGTTTAATGTCAAAGAAAAGGAGGACGACAGTAGTTTTAAAGTGTAAAATTAAAAAAAAAACCTGTTTAAATGTCAGTGAATTCCAAACTGTTTATTTAATTATCTAGCTAACTTTTAGAAGGTAAAAAATAATGTATAATAATTATTATAGCTAATTGAAGGAAGTTATAAGAGAAACGGAATACTTCAAATATCATAAATGAAAAATTTAATTTAAGAATAGGGAAAAAGAGAAATGTTTGGCATGTACTGGTATGGAGATATGTGTATGATAATAGAATGATTTTCCAGCTCATAGATTTAACGTATCACAAAATATAAATGGGAATTTTGAATTAGACATCACTTATCGATGTTTGGAACTGAGCTGTAATTCGGGACTGTTCATCAGTCAATTAGTTTGTACATTGAAACACACAGCCTTGAATTGAAGAAATGTCTTGCTTGTTGCAGGTTTTGGAAATATCTATAAAAAATGAACCTGCAGATAATCCTGTTTTATCAGAAGGAAATGACTCTCAGAATCGTTCTTTCTCTTTCCAAAGCTGCGGAAGGTCGAATTCTGAAGACAGTGGAAAACAAGTACGACATTTTTTTTTTTTTTATTATTAAATTTTTCTTTTTTCTTTTTATGCTTTTTTCTTTAATTATTATTATTATGATTCTTCTTACTTCTTCCTCTTATCGTATTATTTTTTAGCTTTAAAGAAGAATATTTAAAAACTGTTACATAATTTTATATAACTTGCAATAAAATTTCTAATTTTAAAATTCATGAATTGAAGAAATGGCTTTAAAATAGTTAGACTAATTAAATGATAGTTTTATACACTACATGGCAAAAGTATCCTAAAAACTTTTTGGCGGGACTGGATCTTGCTCTTCTCATCACTAGTGACAGGACCGGTCACCAAAATCTAAAGAAAAAAAGGTTTTACAAGAGCATATACTGCTGCTTACAAACCGAGTATTACGCAAAGTACCGGCTATAATGGTACAAAGAGCGTTTTTGGAGTAACTGTCAGGTACGGTGAAGGATTTGGCGGTATTTTCGTGATTCAGCTCGAGTCTCTTAATTTCTCTGATTGGAAAATGAAACACATCTTAACATTCCAGCCAACATAGCACTCTTAACTTCCTGGTTATAATTCGGAGAAGACCTGTTTGAGTTTCAACAGAATAAAATTGTAATTTCCCCAAGTCGAGGCTGGTATGCCCATGATTTGACGACACGAATATTTAAAAATTTGACGGATCTTCATAGAGTCTTAATCTAAATCTTAATGAACCGCTCTGGAAAAAATTAGAACACAGATTACAACCCCATAAAAATATCAATCATCCTGGATCAGACTCACAGAGACTCTTATTGAAACCTGAAAAATTCAAGCGACTTTCTATCGAAATCTAGTTGGAAGTTTTCCAAGAAGTCATACAGTTATTACTATTTCAAAATATTGACTACCAAAGGTATGTCTAGTTCTAAAACAAGTAGTAAACCTACAACAAGTGATGGGAAAAGGGCCCTGCCCGAGTCTATGATGTCTGTCCTGAATCTACGTCCTAGCTCTACCTGAATTATTGGCAGAGCTTGGAATGCGACATTGTTCAAAATGTCCAACGTAACAGTTAAATGGTTTAATTTACTATAATTCAAGAACAGTACAAATTTGAGTAATTAAAATTTTTATAAGAAAAATATTAGGTGATCTATTGTAGAGGTTATTAATTTTTTTTATCTAAAAGATTTATTTATTTCATTTTTTTTTTTTAAATGTGTTTCATATTTTGCAGTCTTCTCAAACAGAAAATTACTTTCCATTAAAAGTAAGAACGGGACCAGTTCGAATGACAGCTGGATTTCACGCTGACCTTGTGTGCCTCACAACACGTTTAGAAGGTGAATCGCAACCAAGAATCACGTCACTTGTCCTACAGGCTGGATATGGACTGTATGTTTATACCATACATTTTTCAGGCTACTTTGCTGTTGATTTAGGCATAGTGATAATTTCCTTTTTTTTTCTGTTTTGTAGGATGGCATATGGTACTGAGAACGGGCTTGCTATTGTTGATATTGTTCAAAAGACATGTCTTTTAAATATGGCAACTAGTGATCTCTATGGTACATTTTCTTTAATTTATAAATTTTGTATTGTTGACTGCAAAATTCGCAATATAATATAAAATCAAAATATGTTGTAATGAGTTGTTTTATGTCCTAAAATAATGTTTTTTAACTAATTTAAAATTTTCAAATTTTCTCATTTAGTTGTGAAATATTTTTAACATATGCTTTACACTGCTTGGATTCAATTTTTAAAATTTTTTTCTTATCAAATGAATTTAATTTTTACATTTCTTGATTTAATTCCAATAAATTAAAGCTGTGGTAATCCAATTGATTTATTAATTTTTAAATGAGATGGGATTTGATTAGAAGTAGTTTTGAAAATGTTAGTATTACTCAAGTAAATTGGACAGTTAGAGGGCAAATTTAAACTAAAGGTTTTTAATCTTGCCCTTTAGTTTATCCATGTAGGCTTCATGTCCTGTTAAATTCCTCCATCGATTTAAATTGTTCCAGACTTAAACCTTGGATGATAATTGGCATCATGCTGAAAAAGTCATCAAGAAAAAAAAAAGAGCTGCAAATATTGAATTCTGGATCATTGTTACTAACTAGTATTTCATTGATTTAATGTTGCAAATTGCGATTGCATCTTTATTAATATCCAGTTAGTTGTTGTACCGGGACGAATCCAAATTACGCGACGCATTCGTTAAGTCGACGTTCATATCGCACCTCAAATTAATTTTCGCTCATGGCGGCCGCTCGCAAGAGACAATTATAATTCTGAATTAAACAGTTTTGCAAAAGCTGATTTGGGAAGGGGGGAGTTGAGTAAATAAAGGTGGTACATGTCTCCATCTGCTGATCTGGACAATAATGCATTACAAATATACTATAACTAATATTTGTAAATAATGTAATAATATTTCTAAGTATTGCTACAGAAGTTGGAATATATTGAACTATCTCATTGGCAGTGGTAACATGTGCAGTTAGTATGCAAGTTCAAATTCCATTTCCTGCGGCGTCCATTGTAATAATTACTGTTCTCAGAAATTAGACACCGATTATCACAACGTACGATAGTACCTCAAAAAGTCAGTGTCCTCCCCTCATCGCCCAGTGGTGGGCTGTTTATTGCATACACCAGTGGAACACCAAAGTTTAATGAAAAATCAAAATTTTAGAACCTAGAGAATAATTTTTATTTTTGTGTTATTTATTTAAACAATAAAGCACTTTTTTTTTGTTTCTAGGATCAGCTGATCCTTACCATAGACCACCAAAATCTCCTAGAAGGACAAGCGGCTGTAATAACAGTAGTTGCGAACCAGATCAGGGACACTCTCCATGTGAGGAGGTATCACTGAAGAATTTTCCTCTGTTGTAAATAAAAATAAAACTATGAATTGTAATAATTTTATATTAGAAATTAGTGAACTTTATATATATATATATATATATATATATATATAGTGTGGTCATTAGAATAAATTAGTAATTCTTTTCAAAATTCAACAGAAAGAATTTTTTTAATTTTTAAATGCAACAAAGTACTCTTTATCTATTTTTTTATATATATATATTTAGATAAATTTTTATTCTGTAATTGTAATTTGCATATAGATTTTTGTCAAAGCATTAACTTTCTTGTGTTCAAAATATTAAACAGGACAATGAAAAAAATGTTAAATCCATATGACTATTATTAGTATTTTTGCTGTGTAAAATAACTTAACATTTAAAAAAAAATTTTACTTTAATGAGATTATTTAATAGCAGGAAATGTTTAATGGCTTTTGCTAGTTTATTTACCAAAAACTAAAAATAAAAACCAAATTTATACAAATTATGTTGAACATGATAGAAATAAATTATACAATTATTTTAGTTTTAAGAAGTAAAATATTAAATAACTTTTTTTGCCTCAAAATTAGACTTTACCAGGGATGAGCAAACTTTTTCTGTCGGTGGCCAAAAATCGAAAAAAAAAAAATTTGGCGGGCCAAGATAAATTTTTCTAAAATTTTAAAAACAATATACAAGTATTACAATTGAAATATGTTAATGGCATGAATGAATTTGCGATGAGACACGCTGGTTTATCCTTTACAACTATTAAAAAAAATATTTTCAGGTCCATTCATCATTAAAAGCACGGCACTCTGAATCCACTTTACGTTTTTTAGTAGCCATTTGGGGGTGGAAATATTTTATGAATGACCCAAAAAGCACCCAGCCACGCTATACTTTTAATAATTTCACCACTATTCACAATGATGCTATACGTCCGCAATCTTTCCTTACGCAATCAATAATATTAGAACTCGCGCCAAAAGAAAAAGCCGCTGACTGGAGTTTAAAATGCGCAGTCTGCCACATGCGAGATCTAATTCACCTATATTGGATTTTCATGTGTCTGCTCCCCGAGAAAGAGATAACGCTTCAGCTTTAGCTAACAAAGAACTTCTGCTTTTAACACTTTACCTATTGAAAGCTGTCTATGTTTGTTATTTCCGTCGATTTATGTTTTGTAGAACAAAAATAGAGAAAGTAAAAAACATCAGTCTTTTGAAAAAAAGGAAGAAAAAATAATATTTAATCAAAGTAGAAAAGGAGATGGATATATAATATATAAATATATATTTCTCTTAATTTGCCTCGGACCGACAAATTAAAATTCTATCCGCGGGCCGGATAGAACTTCCGGAGGGCCGGAATTGCCCCGCGGGCCGTAGTTTGACCATCCCTGCTTTAGACAGAAGACTTATAGACAGGCTTTAGACAAAAAATCATAATAATAATAATATGTCTTTCTTTCTTCACTTTCAGCAGACAGAAAATACTTCTTTGAGTCCAACCAGTCGATGTCATCCCCATAGAAGATCTATGCATGCAGAGATGCGGCATGCTCGATCTCAAGGTGAATGTTTTAATATTTTAATAATTAATTTAATATAATAATTAATTATGATGCTTTTTAAGAAATGCCTTTTGAAACAAAAATATTTATTTGAATAAAACTTTTATTCTTAATTCTTTTTATTATAAAATTAAATAGTTTATTATTATCATTATTTTAGAAAATTTGAAAATACGTTTTCGAGATCTCGGAGTTCTAGCACTTCAAGCATCAAGGATATCAATACAGAAGAAGCAGCTACTTCAGAATTTGTTGTTTTCTTAAGGTTTTGTGAATCATATGGTGGAAAAACTGGTAAACATTTATTTTTTATCTTACACATTTTTGCAAGGAATATGTGCCTGTATATACAGAGATTTATGCAGTTCTTATATTTATTAGTTATACATATATTAAAGAAGATTTAAAATTTAATTTTAACTTTTTACTAGTACCTTCAATTTTAATGTAAGTCTTGTATCTTCAAGTTGAAATATGTTGTTCTCAAAGCCAGTTGTTGTCAAAAATAAATAGGCTGTAGATTGTGTGCTCTCCCATTCTTGTGGAAAATACAATTAAAAGTCTCTAATCTTGAGTGTTCATCTAAATATTTGCAGGGCATTTGTTGGCCTGAATATTGTCACCAACAACACAACATTATTTTCTAAAATTGAGTCTAAAATTTGTCTATTAAATAATAAAAAAATGTTGATAAATTATATCTAGAATAATTTTCTTTTTTCAAGACAATAATATATACAAAACTAAGAAATATTTCATAAATCAGAGAATGATTAATAAAACAAAAGAAAAATAATAAATTTATCATTCATGTTTTTCATGAATTTTACATTAGAAAATATTTTAAAATTCTTTTTCTGTATATAGATTCATGTCTAAGTCCAAGCTTGTGGGTCGGCACAAGCATGGGATCTGTTCTTGTCTTCCTGCTAATCATACCGCCTCCAGGAGAATCTCGTCTTCTGCAGCCAGTAATTATATCACCCAGTGGTAAGATAATGCATTTTCCCAGTGTTATTTCTATAAATTTGCTATATAAAATGCTTATAATTTTTAAACTATAATAAAGTGCACCATTGGAATTTAAGAAATAGTAATTTTTTTTATTCATTTAACATTTGTTATAATACAAAATTCTTCAGATTACTTATTCATGGAAAAAAAACCTGTAAAATGCTGATATACTTTTTTTAATTGAATTTTTGTTTAGTATTTGTGTAGATATAATATGCTGTATTCGTTGTTTTTTCTATTAACTTTCTCAAAAAAATACATACAAATATGATGCAGTAAAAATTTAAGAAATTTGTAAATATCCGTAATTTAATAGTCAAATCTTGAAGTTACTTTTGAGGCCCTAAATAAAAACATAATCAGTCATATTAATATTATTTACAACATTATTAACTGATGAATGCAATTTACAGTAAACAAAAAGATAAATAATATCAGTATTAATAGATACTGATTTGAATACAATAGATTTTATCAAGAAACTGTCTTTTAAAATAGAATTACAGAAAAAATTATCTTTTATTAATAAAATGAATACTGTTTAATAATAATTTAGTTATACATTAATTTACCAACAGATGTTTTGTAAAATAGCTGAAAATAATTTATATAAAAATAGTGATTTTATTAAGTTATTTAAATCAGTTTAGTTTCTCTATTGATCGAGTTTTTTTCTGCAATACTTTGTAAGTTTTTTTTTTTTTTAATTATATTTTTCTCAAATGATAAGAGGAAAAATCATCAATTCCAAGTATGCAATGCATATTGTATGCATCTTTCATATATATTTTGTTTTAGGTACAATTTATCGTCTCAAAGGAGGAATCCTTAATGTTTCTTTTCTTGATTCTGCCGGAAATGTGATACAAGAATCTTTAGATGCCGCGAAAGAGAAAGATAAAGAAGAAAAGAAAAGTAAGATTAATTTAATTATTTTTCTTTTGAATCAAAATTATATTTTACAGGAATTAAGAAAAGGAAATTAATAAAAAAATAGAGATCATATTTTTTTTAGCATAGGTTTTCTTAAAAAAATGATAATTATATTTTTAATTATTCTTTTTCCATAAAATTATTTATTTGGAAAAAGTATTTTTGAAATTGTATATTTAAAAAATGCCTTAAAAAACAAGAAATTGCCTTTTAAAAAATATGTATTCCAAATAAACTGTTGCAGAAAATTTTTGTTTTACTTTTCTCTTGAAATATTCTTCTTTCCACAGAATTAACGAAAGTCGGCCTTCTTCGTCTTCCTTAGACCGCAGAGAAAAACAGTTTGCTGTCTTAACCTCAGAGCGACGATCACATGTTGTGCTTTTGCCTTCTCAAACTGGACTGTACAGAAATATTATTTCGGATACATCATATGCTGTAAAGGCAGAGGTATCATCTCTTAAAGATCCAGGTGAGCTACTGGTATCATTATATTTGTTGATAAATTTATAATATTTAATCAAATAAGTTTAATAATAATGCATGACTTTGAAAAATATTTCCCAAGCTTTTGAAATGTAGTTTATTCAATATGTCCTACATCTGGATGGGAAAAAGTAAATCAACAAATGAATTTCAATGTATTTATTATTCTATCTTTTCTTCATAGACTTTCTCACTTTTTCAACTGCAAAACAAAATTTAATTCAATTAACTATGATCCTGATTAATAATCAACTTATTCAATTTTATATACGTAATGCATTATTGATTAGATTATAAATAATAATAGTGATAAATGTTAAATACTGCAAATTATGAATTTAAAGTATTTTGAGATCATTAAGAAACTCATGATTAAATTTTTATTTTTCTGTCATAGTTCAAAATATTTATAATTTTTATACTATATATATCGATAGTACTGTACTATGCTTTCATTTTATTGGAAAGTTGTTTTGTTTATTGTTAAAGTATTCATTATTTTTATCTTAGGATCAAGTTTAGTATGTTATATTGCCACTGGTCATGTTAATATCTATAGTTTACCAAGTCTGAGACAGTTACATCATGTAGATTTTTTACCTGTAATTAATATGAGGTAAATATTATTACATATTTAATAATTCCTTGTATTTTCAAGTATGTTATTTTTAATTGTATATCTGTTCAAAATATTTATTTTATAAAATCATCTTAAAACAGTTGTTTATTAACTTAATATAATTTTTTGTAGAAACTTCTCCAGAATGGCTCGAACATTTTGTATAAGTGCAAATGGCCATGGTTTATATCTTTGTTCTCCATCCGAGATGCAGAAGTTCACCATATCTGCTGCCTTTGGGTAAAAAAACCAATCTTTCTAAATTAAAAATGTGGAAGAAAAAACTTTTCAATATCTCATATTTAGCTATGAATGTCTGTAAGAAATTTTAATAAATATCAATACTAATTATTTAACTGTTGTAGTTTCATTAAATTTTATTATTTTTGCCTTTTGTTATTTTAAGCTGGCTGTATACTAAAGTATAAAACTTATTTCAAAGATCATTTAAATTCCTTGAAAATACTATATTGAATATAAAATTGTGAGGAATGCATTATTGCTTATATTGGAACCTGAAAACAAACAATAATAAGATATGCTAATTATTGAATAAATATTTTATGTATAAATGCCAACCTTCTTTTAAACAATTTCTTTTCTTCGGAAATTAAATATGAAGTTACTATTGATGAAACATATTTTATGCATACAACAGGACTTTTTCATCTCATTTTATGGCATTTGATACTCTTTGAAATAGTAAAAGCTTTTTATTTCTGTGCCTTTTATCATAAAAATCTGTGTGTTTGTTTTATGAATTCTTTCTCTCTGGGTCCTTTAATTTATGAACTTCTTCCTCTATATGTAATTTATTATATAAATCTTCTTTTTCATGTTATTAACATTAAAGGCTTAAACATCTGAATGTTAATTTGTTCAATGGTCTATAAATATGTCAAGCCCAGTTTTTAAAACCTTTTTAGAGTTTGAGCTAATTTTGTTTTTATCTTAATAAATTAGGTTGAATTATAAATTATTAGTTTTATTATTATTTAAGGTATTATGAATTCTTATGTTTTATTTGTACTAATTTTGATTTTAATTTTAAAGAAATATCAGATTTATAAATGATTCTATGGTTTTATATTAAGGCATGCATTTGTTTTATAAGAATTAATTCTAAAACCTATGATTCTTCATTATATTAAATTGTCTCGCTTTACCAAGCATGTTTGGAATATTTCTTTAGATGGTAAATTTAATATTTCTTCCTATTATGAATTGTTAATTTATCCCACTGTTTTTTAAATATTTATTTCCATTCTAACTGATTCTATTGTAGTCCAAAATTACTGTCCCATGAATATTAGTGAATATATGCATGGATGTTATTTTAGAACAGTATTTTTGTAGAAATAAAAATCATAGAATTTATTTTGTGATAGAATTTTCATGGAAATAATTAGTGACACGTGTACTAGGCAATGTAAATTTTTTTCTTTTTTTTTTTTAAATCTGAAAACTTTAAAATACATGCGATAAGCTAACAATAAATATTAAATGTCTTTATTATTAATGTGGTGAATTTCTTGTTATAGAAACCTGCTTCAAGATATGATGGGTACCTTGTTTCTTACTAAAGAAATGCCAGAACCTCCAAAACAAGGATTTTTCAAAGGACTTTTTGGTGGAGGACCAAGTATTTTGGACAAAGAAGAATTATGTAGGAATTAAAATAATTTTATATTTTATTTTTAGTGTATTAAGGACTTATGAATGTAATTGTAATATCTTTATTTCAAAAGGATTAGTTATTATTTTTTTTTTTTTTTTTTTGGTTTTAGTAGTAATCTTTCTAAGTTGCAGTTCGAACTACAGTTCATGCTTTTATAAACTTGGTAATTAATATTGAATGAAATTATAAATTAAACATATTATAAATAAATTTCAATATCAGATAAATAAATTCATTTTTTTTAAATGATAAATAAGTTTCTCCCTTATTGAAAACAATAAACAGTATTTTTAAATTTAAATATTTTTATTAACAGAAAAATTTCCTTGGAGTTTAATATTAAATATTAATATTCTTAATAATGTATTCAAATTATGAATTTTCAACTTCAGTTATTAAAAAATTATATAACATAGATGCAGGCATTTTACATAGATGTCTATTTTTATTCAATATTATCTATTTAAATAAGACAAGTAATATTATTCATCTTCATAGTAAGATTTTTATTTATGTAATAGTCCATAACTTTATAGATATTACAACCTTATTATTTAAAAAATACACATCAAAAATTATGAAATGTAATGGCTGATTATTTTTGTACAATATTTTATTATTTCTTTATTTCATATTTTAAAATATAATTTTTTCATTATGTCTCATACAAATCAAGAGGGTTTTTTTTTCTCTTAAAAAATATTTAATTAAGTATATGATTTGAAACTTGAAAATGTAAGTGCAGTACCTTGGAAAGTAATTTTAGTATATATTATTAAATGAAGTAGTGTATATTACTCTATAAAGGGAAATAAATGTATTCATAATATTGATACTTTATTAATAAGTTATACAATTTATCAGATTAAAATATGCTAATAAAAAAAGTTTTATCTTACTTTAAAATAAATGTTTTACTATAGTTGGTGAGGCAAGTGGTAAAAGCTCAAAAATGGTTGCACGCCATTATCCAGGTGGTCCTGTGGAACAAGCTAAAGCTCAAAGCTCTTCTTTGGCTGGAGAATTATTGAAAACGAGACAGGTATAAGTTAATTTACTTTTAATGGATAAAAATCAATTTTACTTTTAGACATTGAAATTGGCTAAATGGTTATGATTTTAGGATTCAAATGTAATTGCATTCAGCATTCATCTATTTAAAAGAATATTTAAAATGTGTGTTAGTTCTTATTATGGAAACAATTCGTTTTATAATGAATGTGATACATGTGTGAAATGTGATCTAAAATTTTGCAATAAACATCAAATTCAACATCATGATGTCCATCCTAAATCAATAAATTATGTTATATCTTTGGTAAAATTAGGTTTTAATAAAACGATAAAAAATTTTGCAGTGAACTTAATTATCAGTTTATTTTAATCGATTTAGCTGCAAGTGATAATGCAACAAATGGAAAATGGATTGTTCAAAACATTGTATGCTGGGAAATAGATTATATTTATTCCTTGTCCACAAATTCGAATACACTTGATTTATTAATAAATTCTTTCTATGCGCCTTTTTTATTTAAAAGGTGCAATTAAGTAAATAAATGTAAAAACAAAAATGGTTTGGAAATGTCTAGATTATTTTTAATTTGAAATATATAATTTTTATTAAATAATATATATATAATAATATTTAATAAAAATTATAATTTATGAGTAATGTTAAATGGTTTGAATATATATTGGTTATTTATTAAACAAAGCAGTGAGCATTTATTATTTGGCTTTTTATCTGTTTTGCTTAGGATTGGTTGACATCTTAACAAACTATGAACTATATTTGATTTTTGACCTTTTTTTTTCCTTCTTTTTATTCATGCTCATAATTATACCACACTTAAGAAAAATTAAACTATGAAACTTGTATTAAATTTTGTGATGGACAAGTTCCTGAAAACATTACAACACCAGAAGAAAAAAATTAATGATTTTTTTTTTTCACTCTAGAACTAAAAGTATGTGTATTTACTACAATTTAAGTACAAGTTAGATTTTTTTATTCAACAGCTAAATAAATGGATAAAATACATTTTTAAAGCAACAAATATCCTATAAATAATCTTTAAAACCTTCAAATCTATCCCACTTTTAGGTGTAATGTAATACCTCCATCACCCAATATTTTTCTCTATGATGTACACTGGAAATACTGAATCAACAAAAATACTTGCCAAATTGCAGAACAAATAATCTTTTTCATATGTATATCCCATGAGAGCACATTGTCTTATGGAAGTATTTCCAAGAAAAAATTCTCTAGATTTTCATGTTTATGTAAGAAAACTCAGATGCTTGCTTTTGTGAGAAAACTTGACTCAATGTGAAACGTTATACTCGTATCACAATCTCAGTGAGTCACCTAATTTTTCATAACTGACTCACAAGTATGATAGTTTTTTTTTTTTAATAGGGAATATTTATTAACATTAATAAGATAACTAATAGATTATATATATTAAGATAGCAATTAAAAATTATCTATTTTGTATCCATTTTTTAATTGATATTTTTCCAGGCTCTAAATGAAAGAGGAGAAAATTTGAGCAGGCTCGAAGATACTACTGTTCATATGATGACGGAAGCCGAGATACTGTCCGACAAGTCACATCAATTGTTGCTCAAATACAGAGACAAAAAGTGGTACCAACTTTGACTTGTAAATTCAAACCACACTATGCTGGATGGGAGCTTGTTGTTTCACTTGAGCTCGGGAACATTGGGGCTGTGAAATAAATATTCATTTTAGACGAAGTCTAGCCCTCTTTTTTGTCGACATGTCAAAGGAAAATAACATTTGTTGTGTACATTTCTGAGATGTTTTTAAAATGCTGCTGCAATATTAGTTGTGATGGTTCTTGAAGAGTGTGCTACGATGAGGATATATCATGCACTTAAAAATTAATGTTGACAAAATATGTTCTCTTAATAGAAAAATGTGACTGTCTGTCTGTGTGTTAAAACAGATGTTTCGGTAAACTTGTTGTCTTTCATATTTTCCTAGTCTGATTAAAAATCGAATCATTTAAAAAGAAAATCAACCAAATATATTTGAAATCAGTATCCATTGTGCACTTGTTATATCATTAACACACATATATATATTTTCTTTATTTATTAAAACAAATTGCACTTATGATAAGCACCTTTTAGTGATATATTCATTTGAATCTTATCTTGTCAGTTACATATTAAAATACAAAATTTTACAAGGTGCTTCAAGATTATTGTTTAGAGCTATTATTTCTAAAGTAATGATTTGTGTGTTGTTTCATTTATCAAAGACTAACATGGATATCTGTCTATGCTATATATATAAATATATATGTATATGTATAAATATGTGTATAATTTGTAAATGTTGATTATTGTTTAACTCAATGTTAGTGTTGTTGTTTAGCTAACTTTCATTAGCTGTTTATATGTCTATGATTTGTTGCAACATAAAAATTTCATTTCTGTAAAGATGTAAAAAGTTAAGCAATCTTTATGAAAGAGAATCATAATCATAATGACATTGCACTAATAAATTTATCAATGCAAGATAAAAATTAACTACCTTATTAAGCATACCCAATTTTTATTTTGTTTCATTTACAAGTGTGATCACTTCTTCCCTATTTAAGACAAAAGTTTGAAAATTATATTTAAAAAATGAGTGATTCTTTATAATCGCTTCAGAGTTGAACAAAACTCATATGCAAAAAAACGACACTGTAGAAGAGCTGTCTGTTATTGATGTTTTTATTGATGAACCAAAGCTTAAATAAAATCTAATGTTTTCATAAGTAGTGTATCTCATTTTTTTATGCAATCATATTATAAGTTGAACTTTATTAATATCTAGCCTGTGACTCATTCTTAGAGTGAAAGAGAAATCTGAGATTCTTTCATTTTTATTCAAAAATAATTTGACTTGGTGGCAAATATTACAGAGAACCTTGCATCAATAGTTGGACTGTTTGTTTGGAATTTCTCGGAAGTTCACCAATACAATATACAAATACAGGGCAGTCTGTTGAATATCATTTTTTTCACTCATTCTGTCTTGTTGGTAAAGTATAGTAGTTCTCTCCTTGTAGTGCATCCTGGATTATACCAAATCTACTATAGGATTTATTCTATCACTGGTGAATAAGTACAAGGAAATATTCAACAAATCATGGGAAAAACTTTTGGTTGTTCATAATAGATAAATAAAATATATTTTTTACTTCCTACTATCTTTATTACTTTTTTTTTTTTTTTGGTGCCATCTATTTTTCCATAATTTACCACCTAAAAATCTTTACTACTTCATAAATGTACAGTATAAAAATATTTTTTTAAATATCTCTTAATTAATTTTCTGTTTTATTGTTGACTTTTGAAACATATTAAAGTCTGGACAAAAAGTCTATGACGTTCTCTAAGTATTAATATGAAATTAATCGATTGACATAGGATAAATTGGCTTAAAATTAAATGTCAGGCTACAAATTTTGTTGAGGAGTAGTTATATAAGAAATTCGAGTATCTTGATTTTTTTTTTTATTAACTTTCTTTTTATTACTATTTCAAGACTATTTTTACTGCTTTTGTTAATACTAAACTGGATTATATTATATTATTATTTTAAATATGTGACATACATTAGGCTCATTGTGTATAATTATTTCATTATTTGAAACGGGATTAAGATATCTATGGAACTAATTATTTATTGCACTTTCTTGTTTATGATCTGTACCGGTGTAGAAATTGCAATCGTAATTTTCAGGTTTAAGAAAATTGATCTGGAATGGCGAACTTCGAATTCAAGAAAAAAAAATTTGCGTCGTTTTTTTTTTTTTTTTTTTTTTTTTTTTTAAATTTCTTACTTCTTACTTTGAAAATACTCATCCAGCTTTAATAAAATTAAATGTTTCAATTGTGGAACCTATGCGATTGAAACATTCATTTGTCAGATATATTCTCTAACAAAGAATAAAAAACCTGTTAAACTATAAATACTGTAACCGTTTTTATTGAAGTTAGATACGAGTAACTCTTATTCATTTATAATGAAATGATTAAATATCCACTGGTATAGTATCGGTTAATTTTTGATTGCCAATAGCACATCGCATGTTCAAATTAGTAAACAATCTCCTGGTGGCAATGCATGTCTATATAAGTGATAAAAATTCTAATTTCCCCTATGATATTTTCTGTCAAACATTTCTCAATTGTTGCTCCATATCTCCAATATTTTGGAGTGACTGTCCGTGTTTCATTCATGCTTAATTAGCAAATAGTATGGGGACTTTTCTGGACAAGATTGAATATCATTAATACTGAGGCAAAGTTATCCAGAGATATTCCAGTTGTATGGAGTTTGCTGTTGAAAAAATGGCCCTGGATGGTGTGCCATGAAAAATAATGCAAACAACCTATATAACCTAGCAGGTTGTTTTAAGCCATCATGCATCTACTGTCAACTTCAACAGTCTAAAGATATTCGTGATGTCATAAATATATATTTAGACAGTTGAAGTAAGCATGATGGCTTAAAGCAACCTGCTAGGTTATATATAGGCCTACCAATTATACCAGGTGAGAAATAATATTGTCGTTCATTTTAATTTGCGGATTTTTTTTAAAATTTATTTTTATAGTTTTATTACCCAAGAGAAGAGGACTACCTCATTTTTCAAATTCAATGCAATTTTTCATTTGTCGAATCAGTTATTAAGAACTTTTAGATGATTAGTAAAGGTAATAGAAAAAAATTAGTATTGTTTTTACAAAGAATAGCCGTGTCATCAGCATCAATTGCAATACAAACTTTAGAGTTAATCGGAATATCTATAATAAAAATTGACAATCATAAGGGGAGAGATTTTTGCTGCCCTGTGGTGTACCTGCCGAAATAAGTGTAAAATTCGAATGAATTTAATCGATTTGAACAGTAAATTTTCTATCATAAGGGTAAGATTGAATTAATTTCGTAAGCGTATCATAATATTTATCCAAACTCCTTCAAAAGCTTTCTGAATATCAACGACCCGTATATTACCGATTTTGAATGCCTTCTATAACACGGAGCAACTGATGAATGGTGGATAAGTTTCACGAAAACGAAATTGCTCATGATTTAGAATGTTGTTGTCCGAGGCAAAAGAATTTAGTTTATTGTAAATACTTGATTCTGCAATTTTGCTTAGAGACCTAGACTGTTTTCATTCTAGAATGGAGAAATAAGGCGATAATTTTCAGGAATTGAAGGACCTTTTCCAGGTTTCAAAATAGGAATGACAGCTACCGTTTACCATGCAGAAAGAAAATGTTTTAAGTTCTAATATTTTATTGATGAGATTGCAAAAGAAAGTAATAGTAATAGGAAGAAAAGAGCTTGATCATCTTATTTGCTATAGCATCTAAACAGGAAGCTTTTTTTTTTTTTAATAGTTTTTGTTATGTTTACAATTTAGGAGTTATAATATCATCTTGATGATTTAAATCAAAATTCTGAATGGTGTAATTAGCAGTATTCTCTACCTCAAAGTTCTTAGAATTATTTAATTGTAATTGTTTTGCGATGACCTCAGCTTTATCTTACATAACATTTCAACAGCTTACAATAAAATCTTTGGTTGCTGATTCATCATAGAAATCTTTATATCATTTTGAGATTGATAAAATTTCTTTCAGTTCTTTGTTTGTTTTTCTGTGTGAAAATTTATCCAGATTTCGCCACGTGAAAATGACTGCATATCGAATTCCCCCACTCTATCATCTTTTTGCCATTGAGCAATTAAGTTATTGGTCTCAGTTATTGAACTTTCAGATATTGAATTTTTGATTTCAGATTGTTGTAATATAATTCTTAATGTTATTCTTAGATCTTATGAAACCATCTCATGCGTCGTTGGCACATATTGTAACTGACGCTTAAGTAACAAATTTGCTCTACTGCTTGTGAAGGACATGGAAATTTTAAAACATCAATTTCATCCCAAAATCTGAAATCCTCCGTTTATCATCAGAAGTAAGTATAATTAAATTTCAGTCAATTATATTGGTATAGTCGTCTTTTTCTAAAATTTAACGTAGGAAGCGTAATTTCCCAAAGGTTTTGTTCTGTATTAATTATTTGTTTTGTCTTTGAAGGACCAACTCCCCCTTGGATGTTTTCGGCTGTCGGCCAACATTGTCAGCAGAAAATTTTTAAAAGACCAAAATGGGCGTTTCTTTGCAATGTTCAATTGAGTATGCTCTTTTTAACCTCGAGATTTTTATGCTACAAAAGTGTTGACTTCCATGACGGCAAGATGTCTAAACTTTAATATCAAATCATATTCATGCGTATATTCTAATAACATACTCGTTTAAAACTTTCCAAGTTACCTAATGGGTCTTTTGTTGAAATATATAATCTCAAAATAATATTTGCTGTCATTAATTCTTGAAATGACTAATTTTCCTTGATCCTTTTATGTCAAGTTTGAACATCACATTCGTGCTACTGTCTTACGATCTAATGGATTTCCAGTATGGTTCGTAATAAGCTAAGTGAAAAAATTTCCGTTCGATATTTCAGTACACATTTAATAGGAATATCATTGAACTGTACTAAATTCATCAAAACATCAGGTAAATTTGTTTCTATTTTTCAAAGCTTATTCCAGGCGTCTTTCCGTAAGATTCAAATGTGTTCATAATTTCTCCATTATATTCTTTTAATTCAGTAGTTTACTGTCAAAATGTCGTAATACTATAGATGACGTAACATTAATTCATTTGTATGCAACAAACAAATTATTGTAAAAGACGTCCTTACGAAGCTGAAATTGTTTTATAATACCATTTTTAGAACCAGGATTAACCCCTGTTTCATCACACCAGCTTGCAATCTATCTGTAAAGATCAACATTTTCTCAAAAAAAAATATATATATATAGATTAATATTTTGTTTTAATATAATGAGAACCGCCAAAGATCAGGACTGGTTCTAAAAATAGAATATCCTGCTCTATCGTTATATTTTTAGTAACCTCTTCTCCTGTAACTTAATTTTCGGTGATCAAAGTATGTACCATATTGCGATAAAAAGTGTTTTCTTTCATTTTTTATTACAAGTCACTGTAGGATTATACTCTTTCCTTCATTTTGATCATTATTAACTACTTTCGATAACTCCCCTTTGGTAATTATTATCATACCTTTTTTTTTTTTTTTTTTTTTTTAATCTGTGTTTATATGAATTATCACTGATCTACCAGAAACATATAAGTTCTGCCTTAAACCTGTGCTACATTTGTAAGTTTAATTCTCATTTGCATAGTTGAAGGAAAATCATGACTTATAATTCTGTTTTTCTATTTCACATATTTCATATTATATTCATATTTATCAGAATAACCTGAAATATTTAAAATTACTTCCACAACAGGATGAGATAGTTCTATTAGCTGTTTTTCTTCACTGCCTTGCAATTGAACATTTTGACTGTTTTTCTGTTGCACGTTTTCTTTTGCAAATACTTTGCTTAATTTAAAGTTAATATTTCCAATAACTAATCCTTGAAGTGTCCTTTGATCCGTTAAAATAACCTTTTTACTAACAGGTACTATAATTTTACATGTACAAATTGCAAAATCCCTGTATTTGTATAATAAAATATCGAACAGATGTTTCTTCGCTTATTCTCTACATGATAATTTTTTTTTTTTTCGATGAATTTAGATTCACCCTCTCTTTCCAAAATCTTCTTAATACTATGATAAATTTTATTTGACAGACCAAAAAATACTACATAAAATGTGTGTGTGTGTGTCTAATCCTCAGTGTCTGCAGTGCGGGTCGGACAACAAATGAGTAATATACTCATAGATGGAGAGAAAGGGGCAGCTTCTGTCGGGATGAAGCGCCCGTATGTAGAAGTCCGGCATGGCTCCGTGTCACTGAAGAAGGAAGACATTGCCTTCCGGGAGGACTTTTAGAGGGAATAACCTCACATTTTCGTATCATATGGGAGAAAACCCGAAAAATTCCCACCAAGTAATCCGACTCACAAAGTAAGATGTTGAACATCCCACACGGAGTCGAATTTCCCCGTTTTTTTGAAACAGTGTCTACAACAAGGCCACCAGCGGATTGAACTTCAGCCCTAATGCTCAACAACGACTCACGTGGCTACGAGTCGAGCACTATATGAAATTAATGCAGTATTTTATGATCTGTTACCATAGAAATTGAACTTTTTTCCCCCTTTAAGTGTCTGAGATCTTTTATAAATGGAACTGTGGTGTTGATATCTAATATAACCTTAGCATATACTCTTATTACTAAAATAACCCCAAAAAACCACATTAACATTGTTAAAAGATTTTAATACGTTTGTGATCTACAATACCTCAGAAATAAATCTTTGTTAATATTAACATCATTGCGGAGGAAACTTCCATTGCGACGTTTGGTTACAGGGGAATACTTCAGAAAGGTCTTATTGCCATCCTGTCCAACGTTTCTGTGAGAATACTTCTTCTCTAGAACTTGATGGCTCATTCATGTAGACAGGTACCATCGCTACCACCATTTTCATATTTTTTTTTCATTCGAACTTCCAGTTCTTTTCATTTTTCTCCTCTTTTCATCGTATTATCTGGCTCCTTTCGGAAATTCATACTCTCCCACATTGTGATGATGATCTTGTTTTTCTTTTCCTTCTCTGGAATTCTTTTTTCTTCAATTCCTTCTATTAGCTCACACTCTCCCTATACATATCTTGTTCAAATTTTCAATTGTTCATAAAATACTTTTTTATTCATCCACTCAAGTTCAAATACATTTTTTTTGTACTTGTAGTGGATGACACTTGACGTTAATACGTTTTTTTCAAATATTCATTCAGTAATTAAATTAAATTAATTAATTTTAGGGTTTTTTAGATTTAAGTTGCATGTATCTACCAATAGATGGCGCCAGATGCAAGAGGAAAATTTCAACTTTACTTAGAAAGGACTTTCTGTAATATAGTGGAAAAAAAAAGTAGGAATTGACTTTAAAAAAAAAATTATATTACTTGTTTTTCTTAGATCCACCTTTTTAAATTTTTTTAAACTAACGTTAATTCTCAACAATTGTTCAACACATTCATATAGAAACCACTTCACGTCCCTCATATGTTTCGGGGGAGAGACTTTTGTCCTCTCTCTGGGCAAATTCAAGATGATCAACGATTGATTTCTCAATATCACAACTGATCGATTTTTCCATGTCACATAAATATCTCTTAATTATACAGCATAAAAAGGCCCTAAGGTCGTACACTATCTCAGAAATAACTTTACCTTTGCAAGGTTGAACGCCACCCTTAAATAAAATTTGACCATCAACAGAGACGCAGCACCAAAAGTCCCCAACTGGGACAATGATAATTAAATATTCATTATCAAGTAAACCCCTACCCTCATTCTCTCCGGCAAAAAAAACACCCCTTAATTAGATGTTCAGTATCGGATATTATTAATTTTGAATCCTCTATCAATTTTACCATGGAGGAGGGAGGGGAGTTTAAGAATGAAAAAAAAAAAAAAAAAGCTTTTTACACATGAAATAACCGAAATCAAAGATTTCTTGAATATTACATAAAAATTTATATCATACACAAAATAAAATTTATGTTGACACGACTGAACGCAAGTCAACCACTCGCTGTATCCTTTTTAATTTTTTTTTCAATTCCTTCTATTAGCTCACACTCTCCCTATATATATCTTGTTCAAATTTTCAATCGTTCATTAAATACTTTTTATTCATCCACTCAAGTTGAAGTACATTTTTTTGAACTTGTAGTGGATGGAACTTGGTGTTAATACAGTTTTTCAAATATTAATTCAGCAATTAAATTTAATTGCTTAATTTTAGTTTTTTAAATATAAAGTTATAAGTTGCATATATCTACCAATAGTTGGCTCCAGATAAACTTAAAAAAATGAATGAAAATTATTTATAAAGGATTTTTCTGCAATAGAATGAAAAAAAAAAAAAAAAAAAAAGAAGGAATTGACTTTAAAAATTTGTTTTCATACTACTTGTTTATAATAGTCATACTATTCCTTTTGTTTTAATGAAAAAAGGGTAAAGAAATGAAAATAAATACCATAACTAAGGTTACTAGCTGGCACAGAAAAAAATGTTAAAATGTATGTTATAACAAAGCTGGATGAATCCTCCACTTCGCAACAAAGAGTCTGTTCTTTATCAGCTGCACCAATTCGATTCATTAGCGGAACAATCAGAACGAAGGTCAAGAAAAAAAATACCTTTATATGCACAATTTTTCTGATATTAAAATCTCAGTTAATCATTGTATTGGAAAATTGCTCTACACCAGAGTTTGTTTTTCCTGTTAATCCTTATAACAACCACGGTGTTTCTTTAGTTTTGGAAAGTATTATTAGGGAACATCAAAAATGACTCTAGGCTGTTTTTGAGAACGTTTTATGCCTGGATGAAAAACAGGTAAACGACGCTTAATGCAATGTTAATCTGAAGACATTTATCACGGAATACTTGATAATATAAATTGGAATAGGATCAACGGCGAGATCTCTATGAAGGAACTTTCGTCGAACAAACCAAGGGGATTCAGTAATCATAACCATAGTGTATATTTTTAAATACTTGCTGTCTTTTAAGATTGGCGAGAGAGGTAAAAGGCCCAAATTGGAAAATCATACAGGAAAATAGGCCTTATAATTCGTTCGTAAAACAGGAGCTTGTGTTTGATCGTTAGCCAGCTCTTGCAAGAAATTAGTCTGTTGAGTTTAACACTTACACTAATTGCTTTTGTGTGTTTGTTTAATTATAATGTGTTTGCCGAGAGAGGTACGTACAGACGTTTCTATTGTGATGTCGAGAGAGAACGGTTAATGAAGAAAGACATGCCTGAGATTGTCCGTTGCAAATGTGATTACGGGGGCCAGTGCATCCATTGATAATAGAAAAATGGCCCAGGCTGTCATGCATATTAAAGTATTGCATCTTTAAGTGTACAAAGGGATCATTAGAGTGAATATTTTACCATCCATCGAACACCTACAATACAGAAATTTACTTGTCGCTACTAAAGAAAAACAAATGTCAACCTTGCTTGCCGCTACTAAAGAAAAACAAATGTCGACCTTGCTTGTCGCAACACAGCGATAACATAAAGGTGTTCTTAATGTGTAAATTAAAAGACAACTTTGAGTCTAGTAACAGCTCTAGGTACTTGCATTTTAATGAACCAGGCGACGTATTGGCCCGAAATTGAGTGATACTCCCTAAAGGTAAAAGAGTAGTTTTGCTAGTGAATAGCATACAGGCAGATTTGGATTCGTTCACTTTTATTTCCCAGGTGACTATCCAGAATTCTAATGTAGGTACAATTACTGATCTCAGTAATCCCGTATTGAAGTGCTTTGTTTTAAGCAGCTGTAGCTGGGTCGTCTGTGTAGCAAAACAGTGAACATTGACTATTGAAAAATTGGGAAATGTATGTACATTGACAGCTAAAAACTTTTATCTTGAATGGCAGGGTAAGTGGCATTTGGTAAATATCCATTAAATTTATATGCTAACAATTAAAATAATAAAATAAACTAATTAAAAAGTTAATAAAATAAAATAATATATTAAAATATAAAAATATAAATAAATCAGCATTAAATACAAGAAAAAATAACACAATCTCTAGCCAAAAGAGTAAAGGGGCAAGGAAAAGAGCCCAATGAAAAAGAAAAAGCTTGAATGATAAGTCTTCTAAAGGATGGACTAGCAGTAAGATGGTATCTCAGAAAGAGGGAGAGTGAAGGGGGTTATGATTAACAATATTAATACGGTTACGATACAGCATGAGACCGTTACCTACACTGGTGTGCAAAACTTAAGAAACAATGTAAAAATTTAGCAGATAGCCATGAAATGGAAGAAAAGGAGGTCTGGAGATCAGTACAATGAACGCGTGAGTCAGTAGAAACGTCATGCGTATGTAAATATCAGGAACGAAACGTCGGAGGCGACGTGAGCGTACGCAAAACGCGTACAGCTCAACAATAGAATAAAAGGAAGGACGGAGACGCAATTCAACATATTTGCTGCAAGTGCCAGTGAGTCAGTTCGTGAAATATGGTTAGAAGAAATCACCTGGACGACTTCACACGTGGAAGAATGATCAGAAAGCTGGAGGAGGGGCGTACTGTCACCAGTGCAGCTGCAGAGTTCGGAATCAACAAAAGTGTCGTTTCGCGCGCTTGGAAAGCGTTCCAAACCACAGGTACAGCTGTTAGAAAGGTTGGTGGTGGCCGCCCGAGGAAGACAACTGCAGGGGATGACCTATATATCGTCCTGCAGGAGAAAAGAGGCCGGCAGCAGTCAGCAAGCGCCATTGCTCAGCAACTCTGTACAGCAACGGGGTGACAAGTGTCGCGGTTTACTGTGGCCAGACGCCTTCACAAAGTGGGCCTATTCACCCGCCGTCCTGAACGTTGCCTCCCGTTGAAAGTTGGCCACCGACACCACCGTTTACAGTGGTGCAGAGAGCACAAATACTGGACAACTGATCAATGGAGTCGTGTCCTCTTTACGGATGAGAGTCGGTTCTGTACCAGAAGCGATTCTCGACGCGTTTTGATTTGGAGAGAGGTCGGGACCCGGTTTTATCCCAGTAACCTCAAGGAAAGACACCGTTATGGTGGTTCTGGAGTTCTTGTCTGGGGAGGCATTTTGCTGAACGAGCGAACTGAGCTCCACGTTTTCGACAGAGGGTCTGTAACCGGGGATCACTATTGTGCGGAAGTACTCCTTCCCCATATGCGTCTGTTCCGAGGTGCCATTGGCCCAGACTTCATTTTTATGGATGACAATGCACGGCCACATCGGACTCTTGCTGTTGAAGAACTACTGGAAAGTGAAGATATCACTCGAATGGATTGGCTAGCGTACTCCCCAGATTTAAATCCCATCGAACATGTGTGGGATGCTTTTGGGAGACGCATTGCAGCACGCTTACCTCCTCCCGAAAACACCCAACAACTCAAACAGATGCTGATTGAGGAATGGGCAACCATGGCAGGGAGGGGAGGGCATATCCTATATTAAGGAACATCTGCTTGTTGTTCTTCCTCTTGGATAGACAATCATAAATCACGATACTATGCGTTCAATAAAACTTGATTTTGTTTGATTCCATACCGTATGCATTGTATTCCTTTTTCAGCGCCGATACTTTCGTCATCCTTTACGTACGTAATACTCTCCCTCATTTCTGAATGTCATGTCTCTCAGATGATTTCTCGTGGAGTTATGGCAAAAAACCCACCTGTTGCTTAAGTTTTGCACACCAGTGTATTTTCAAACAGGGAAATATTAAAAAAGGGAGGGAATTTAAAATAGCATTCTCTTTATAAGGATAGAGTTATAAAATTTATTAGCAATGCTGTAAATAAATTGTTTGATACTAGGGAGACCTAAAGACTGTCTAATGTCCACATGCCAGAGTGCTTTTGTTAATCATTTGGATAAATTTATTTTGAAGTTTCTGAATAGATTCCATGCTGAAGCCCCGAACTGGATTTGCATACGTGATCGTGGAACTAACGTAGAACATGTAGACAAGTGTTTTTATTAAAGAAAGACAGTTCAGAATTTCAGGAAATAAGTGGACAAAACATACGAAGAATTTTACTGAAGTTAATACGAAATATGTTAATATGGGAGTTATAGGTAAGTTGTCAAGTTTTGATCACCAAGATATTTTTTTCATTAGACCACGAAATCAGGTTATTAAAGGTAGTAATATTGGAGTTAGTACATTTAATTTTGCGAATAAAAGGAACAGTTTTCAAGATTTGACTGGATTTTCCAATGCAATTTTAGAATCGCAATGTTAATTCATGCTTTTAAGTACCGCACATTCGAACAAACCTCTTTGTAAGAATGAATGGTAATTTTGAGGGTAGACCAAATTGGAATTCTGTTTAGAAATAGAAGTTATTTGAATTTGGGAAATGGCAATTATTAAAAAGAAAATTAAACAGTAGGGTAATAAACAGAGTGAATTTAATAGGAGTGGATTTTAACATAAGATTATTAATAAGATTCAGGCCAGGAGCTTTGTTATTCTTGAAATTTCTTGTAGTGTCACACTTCACTGACAATAATAAATTCTATAGCGTTAATGTGTGCTTATAATAGGAAGTCAGTAACAGAAGAGTTAGTTTGACGCAAGAAGTTTGCACCTACAACATCGTGATTCAGTTTAAATTTATTTTTTAAGACTGTTAGCGAACAGCTCAACTTATCATCGGGAGAAAGAGCTGCTCGGCTGCTGGTATCTTTTCAAGGGTAGACTGCTGTGGAATTGCTTGCGGAAAAGGCACAAAATACCTTTCTTTTTTGCGTAAACATTGACTTTAAACAAATAAGAATTCCTCCTAGTTGAAAGAATATAGTGGAATGCTGCGCAGGCGTCAAGTAGTTCATGATGGAGATTGCAGATTATGATTCCACCAAGTAGTTGCGTAGGGGTGTTTATATTTATAGTCGAGATGAGTGAAGGGTTTGAGCTTGGATGATAGGGTTTTGTGAAGCTAGTCTTCTATTAATGAAGAGTTTTCATGGTAATGTTTGATGTGGTCATCTATTGTATCATTTAAATCTTGATTTAATTAGTATTTAAATCTTGATTTATATTTAATATTTAAATCTTGATTTAATCAATTCGTATATGCCACTATTATATACCATTTTATATACAGACCACGGCGAACTAGTGATGGTTCGTAAGAGTTTGTTTTGGAAGATTTGGAATTGAAGTTTATTTGATTTAGTTTTTAATCTGCATATTGGAGTTGCATAGGTGAAAATAGGCTGGAAAATTTATTCACAAAGAAAACGTTTGTTGGGGAGAGAAAGTTTGAAGTATATGTTGATGAGAGGGAGACTTAGATAAAAAAAATTTCCAGCATTTGTTTTTGATATTTGAATATAGTTTCGAAAAATTAGTTTATAGTCGATAGTAAACCCAAGGTATTTAACTTCGTTTTTTATCAAGTTATTGATTCATTGAATAAGTCAAATTTATCACTGGCTCTGGCATATTCTTTTCTGAAAGTGATAGCTTGTGATTTAGAAATATTTATTGCTATTCTCCATTTAGTTAACCATTCTTCGAGTGATTCTTACACATTTTGATGAATCTGTAATACAAATCACAGAGCTGAACTCTGAGCTAGGGCGTCAGAGTAATTTGTGAAGAAACCGGAACTTGTACTTTCGGGAAGTCATAAATAAAAATATTGTAGAAGATACGACTGAGTATGCTTCCTTAGGGGGTAACAGCCCGAATATGGTCAGTTATGGAGAACTCACCATTGATGGAATTTTGAAAGTTCTATCGTGAAGGTAGTTGTTGATGAGAAAAAATTATCCGTGATGGAAAATTAAGTTTTATCATTTTAGAGATGAGTCAATATGCTTTTGTACATCAAGAAAAAGGCTCCAGTAACTAGTTTGTAATTGAAATCTTCAGTTTTTATATGAGTTGGTTTTTGGTTTGAATGACAGGTTGAATTATTTTATTTAAAGCCAAACTATTCCACTGGAAGAATAGAGTTACCTGTGCAGAATTTTGAGATGTGAAATTGGATGAGCTTTGCAAAAAATTTAACTACAAAATTCATTGGACTAATGCATTTGTAGTTATGATGAAATTTGGGTTAGTTGAGTTAGGATTTAGTAGCATGATGATGCTTGGTAAGTGATGGGGCTTGATGAAGTTTATGAAGATCTTGGTTAGGTTAGTTATTGCATTGAGAGGAAAGCCCAATAGGCCTTTATTAGGATTTCAGCGAGTTCAGTAGTTTATACATTTTAATTTTTTTAAAATTACGTTCATGACATCAGAAAATGAGAAAATTATGTTGGATTGATTATTCTGATTGTTATAGATGAAATCCGTTATTATACCTTCAAGTATTCGATTTTGAACATCGTCGTAACGTTCAGGGTTCTTTTGGAAGCCCATTTCCAAATTGAGACAAAAGTATTTGTTTTGTTTATTGCAGAGAAGGCTAATCCAGTAGCTTAGAGGAAGGGTGGAAATTTTAAATACTTTTTAGTCAATTTTTTGTGATTCTATACAGAGAGTTGTCTTCATGGTTCAGGCCATCTATGGTTTTTAATTTTGAGAATATCTTTTAATTATGTTTTGAATTCCATTGATTTCTTGCTTATTTGGAAGATATCTTGTAGTTTGCTACAATTTATACATCCTGCTTTTTTTCTTTTACTTTTTAGATTTCCAGATTGATATTTTAGATTCTGCTTGTAATAGGGGTTTTTATTTGCTTAATTCTACTTGAAAGGCTGGTGGCTACGTTCACTATTGAATTTGTTCAGAGATGAGTTGATGTCATTAACGTTTGAAATAATTGGATTTTCTTGCATGGATCTAGAAAGGATATTATTCAACATATTCCGTGGTTAACTGACTGAGAAAGAACTGTATTAATTTGAGTAACTTCCACAGGGACTGGATTGTGATCACTGGAAAAGTCATTGAGTGATATTGCAGATTCTGAGTTGAGCTTTTTGAAAGAGATATATAGAGTGCTATTGCAAGGATTATGGAAACAAAAGCAAGTTGGGTCGTTAGGCGCTATAATGTTGAATGCATTTAGAATAATCCAGTTGAAGAGGATGGTTCCATTAGTACTACTCCTTCCAATATTCCCAGCTGGATATTTGGAGTTGAAATCCTCGAGTAGTATGACATTATTATCGAACTTAGCTATTGTATCAAGTTCTTGGATGATGAATATTTCAAGAGAGAAGAGCATCTCACAAGAGGAATGATAAATGCTGGCTATTGATAATGAAGAATATTTTTCTGACTACAAAAAGGTGAACCCCTTCCTCTGTTAGTAGCTCTCTAGGATGGTAGTCGAGGTACGGTAATCATTTTCGGAATCAGCAGTGAGCGCAGGAAACTTCCTGCGAAGCTGTTTTCAAAGCTCGGTATCTCGAACCTGAGCTAGTATAATGGGGGGATATTTTTATATGACCAGGAAGTCCGCGGATCACAACATTTTAAGGTTTGTCTTTGTGGAGCATCAGAGTGTTAGGTATACTATCACTCTCTAGGATGGAAGTCAAGGTACTGTAGTCAGTTTCGGAATCAACATTTAGCTGCAGGTAGTTTCCTGAAAGGCGGCTTTGAAAATTAGGTGCCCCAATTTCAGCCAGACTTAGGTAAGACCAGAGAGAACAGGAGGGTCCTTGGAGAAGCATAATTATTTCAAAAGCGTTTCATAGCTCTCCAGGATGGTCATGATCGACGATGATAATTAGGGCATTTCAAACAAGCTGCTCTAGATACCGAGTATCTCAACCTTTACCTGACTTAGAATGTTCCACCATTTGGCCTTAGCGGAAAAAATGATGGTATCCTAATTTTCTTTTATGGAATGATCTTGTTTGTGTCGGCAACCAACATTTGAGTTCGGGGGTTAGTAGGGGGAGGAGATTAAATGCAGCCATTTTGTCAGGTTGCACCAGTGTAAAACCATCATCATAATCTTTGTCGACATTTTTTTTTTTTTCCTTAGTTGCAGGATGTGTTCCAATGGAAGTGGGCTGAGACACTTCTTTGAACTGAAGCTGAAACTGTTACCAAGGAACGCGTTTGTGATAGTGGGCAACGCTTGAAAGTAGTGAGACACCTTAAAAGCATATTTTCGTTTTTCATTTTGGTTAGTTCTGTTTTGCTCAGTAGGAGAGATGCAGCAATAACAGTGTATTGACAGATCGCCTTTAACAATGAAGTTATAGAAGGTGGAACTTGTATATAATCGACAAGGAAGATATATCGAATATGTAAGATCGATATCGATACCATCTTCTAAAACATTGTCTCTACTAAAACTGTAATATTCTTTGCTCATTCAAAATTAACGAGTGGTGATTTCATAAAAAGAAGTTGTAGTAGATAAAAAGGTAAAAATTCTATTATGAGTAAAAATTTGGATTTTACTAAATTTCAAATAAAGTATATGTTTTTGTTTTGTCATATATTTATAAAATTACTCTATAAATGCATTATAATAGTAATTGAAAATAAATTAAAAAATTATAAAAACTAGGAAAATTTTCATATTTATCTATTATATTCTATATTTATCTATTAGAATTTTTTTCATTAAGAATCATATTTCTCGCTTTTTGCCTTCAAGATTAATTAGCTTTTTGCCTCATAGATTTTTGGGTAGTACTAGTGCGACTTTAACACGTGAATCAATAAATCCAGAATCCTCTAGAAGAACACAAATCACATTCTTGTTCAGATAAAGATTGACCAATCACTTTGGGTGTTTATATGTATGGGATTTAATTATTGGTTCACAAAATCTTTGTGTGCATAATCTAACCAATCATAGTTGATATCACTACCAACCAATTATATTTTTAAGATTCCTCTCGATCCTTCCAAGCTCTAGCCGTTAATAATTTCGATCACATACCGACTATTGACAGACAGATTTATAAATCTCGAATATTGTAGCTTCAATTTTTCTTTTGTGATTAGGAGTACTTCGATCGTCATATCAATTCAAAATGGCATCCAATATATATCAAGTGAGTGATGGAGTGACTAAAGAAGTAATTCGTATGGGACATGGAAATCCACCACCAAGAGGTAGTACAATCACTGTCCATTGTACCGGCTTCTTGGCAGATTCCATGAAAAAATTTTGGAGGTACGAATTTTATGATAATAAATTAAATGGAAGTTAGCCCCAGACGGCATAGTGTACTAATATACAAATAATTGTTAAAAATGACAAAATCTGAAGACGTCATCTATTTATTTTTAAGCTTTAACTCATTTCCTTTGAAAATTATTTTTTATTTTATTTGTTTCCTTAAATAAAAAACAACGATGTCTCTATTGTAGAATTAAAAATAAAATGCCACCCAATTATACATTTATTATTTTCGTAATGCTTGATTAAAAAAAAAAAAATTTTTTTTTTCCTTATTTAATATTGCGATTTTGTATCCCATTTTGTTTTTTTCATGTATCAATTTATTGTCAGATTTTTATTCCTGAATTTATACTCTTATTATATAACAAATAATCTTTACAAAAAAAAATGAGGTTTTCTTAAATAAAATATATATACCGAATTTCATCACGGACTATATTTACTTTATATTTTCCTTTAATAAATTAAGGTATTATGTCATAAAAAAAAAACGTTAAACTCCTTTTCATCTGCAAATAAGAAATTTGTAGATTTCTAAATTTACTTTACTATCATCTTTAGTCATGATGAAATTAAACTAAAGTTTTAGTCTTTTGCTATTATTAGTTTTGTTAAATAATTAATATGACTTTTAAAATGATGCATACTAATGATTAAATAATTTATTTTTAATAAAAAAATTTTTCTCAAGTACCATAAGTTCATGTGTACATAATTTATTATTATTCTCTTTTTGCTAATCATAAAATGTATTCCTATATAGAAGTGTAATAATGTTGAAAACTGAAATATGCTTTATTTTGAGTTTTAGTTTTCATTTTTAAACATTAATTAAATGAAACTGTCATTATAAAATTTCTGACATTTGTTTCCAGCACTAGGGATCCTGGTCAGAAACCATTTTCTTTCCAAGTTGGAGTTGGAAGTGTGATCAGAGGTATTATTTATTTTATAGTCCTAATTTAGTAATTTTAAAATTTGTAAATTTTATAGCACCTAAGTGAATTAATATATGTTATAATAACATGACTAACATAGTATTCAAAATGAGAAGTGATTAACTAATATTAGTGGTAAAGCAATAAAAAAAAAATAGTTGAACGGAAATGTTTTCCTTTTTATAACAAGAAAAAATGAATGTAGTAAAAAATAATACCCTTTCAATTCATGCCAAAATACAAAGGAACAATAAATAACATTCAGATAAAAAGAAAGTTTAAATTCCGTTGTATATAAAATTTATCATCAAATATTTCTCAGATCATATATTTCAGCTACAAAAGTATATTTTAGAAGAGCCAAAATTGCAAATAAGACAAAGTTTGTATCAATCCTGACTACCAAAAGTAACTTACTAAATAATTACAAAAATTGCCAGAATCTTTGAGAAAACATGATTCCTGAAAAATTGAGTCCTGGAGAAAAAAATGGAATAAGTAGTTTTGGAACTCATCAAAATCTTTGATTGTTTAATAAATTAGGCATGTTGTTAATTATTCAATTCTTAAAAATAAAACCAAGTTATATAAACAATGATCATACCCTCACACTTTAAAACTCTTTTTTATTCAGATTTTAAATAAAATTTTAGCTTAATTCATAAAGAATTTTATATATAAAAGAATTAACTGCATTTTTAGCCAAAAGAAAAATTAGTATAAAGTAAAAGAGGAATTGAGAATGCCAGTTGGATCAAATGAAGAAAAATTATGCTTATCTATTTTTAAATATTAATTTTCTTATCATTAAAAATGTGTGCAGAATATATAAATATATGTATGTTGCATGTACAAATTTCATTTTTTATATGTGATTAATTATAGTTAATATAGTTGTATTTATTTTTAGCAGATTAAAAAACATCCAATTCTAAATGAAATATAATTGCTCAATTATCATGTGTTGCATTATCTTCTATTGATCAAGTGATAATAGCTTATTAGAAGTTATCTATTTTAAATTAATTCAACTTTGCAACAATTTTTTTACCTATTATCCAATGCAATTTTTAATATAAAATTTAAAAAAAGTTCTATAAATGCAATATTAAAATTACAACTTTAAAACCTGTTGCAGGATGGGATGAAGGATGCCTGACTATGCCATATGGTGAAGTTGCAAGGATTCATATCAGATCTGATAAGGGTTATGGCAGCCAAGGATTTCCATCATGGGGCATTCATCCAAATGCCAATCTGCTGTTTGAGATTGAAATCTTAGCTATCCAATGATTTGTTTCTTTGTAATATTTTCATTCAATTTTGATTTTGTTATATTTACCCAATGATTGTTAAATAAATCATTCCAGTTTTCAAGTATCAAATTAAGATTGGTGTTCAGTTTTTATTTATTTTACCTTGAAGATTAAAATTATAGCTTGTAATAAAAAACAATAGCTCAATTACTAATAAAATTGATGATTTAAGTATTTTTATCATACTTTTTCATTTGATTCTTAAATAAAAAAAATTATGCAGCACTTTAAATTATTTATATTATATGTTCTCTTATCAGAACTAATAAAATTTTAATTACCAAAATTTATATAAATACTAGTGGCTGAAATATATCAAAAATACTGTTTCAAAAATCAATGGAAGTTTTTAAGAATTATAAGGGGTGATCAAAAGTTTTCCATTTGAGAGCATGAGTTCAGCATATATGCAAATTAGCGCATCGTCAATGAGGGAATATAAGCACCTATGAGATTATTGTGGCATTTGTTTATTTCTGAAGTGTGTTATTCTTTTTTTTGGCTGCCGAAGGACAAAACGCAGTAGGCATATGGGCAGGAGTTAGTCTGCAGCCAGCCCAAGCTTTGAATTCCAAACAAAACTGGCAAACTGATGGCTGTTTACCTAATGTGTTTCAATGTTGTCAGTAACACTTTCTTCAGCGCAGTGTTGCAGTTGACAAAAATCTGGTGTTACCACTGGGAACCTGAGTTGAAAGCATTAACTATGCAGTGGTGTCATCCTTCGTCCCAAGTTCAAGAGCTGCTTATTTGCTGGAAAAGTGACGCTTATCCTGTTCTTTTATTACCAGGGCCCATTGTTTATTGATTTCTAGATCCAGGTGTCTTTATAACTGGGTAAAGGTACTGGACTGCATAACGCTGGAGATTAAGATGTGCAATTATGGTGAAACATCCTGAAAATTGCGAAATGGGGCAGTTCTGATTCACACATTGCCATAGCACATAAATTACATCCATTAAAGTGGGAGACACTTGAGCAACTAACTGTCTTGATTTCGCCAAATGCAATTTTCATACCTTCTGTCCTTTAAAAAAGTTCTTGAAAGTCGATGGTTCTTGTTGGACATAGAAGTGACACAGGCAGTTTCAGATTTCTTTAAGCAGTAAAAAGAGGTGTTTTACCAAAGGGATATAATCAACCTGGTGAAGCAGCGGGATGATTGCCTGAATGCTTAAGGCAACGGCATGACACCTATATGAAATCGACTGTGCACATCTCTCAAACGGAAACTTCGAAAGCCCCTTTATACAAAAAAAAAAAAATTAATAGAAAACAAGTATATCCAAATTTCAAAATCATTGTAAACATTTTGCTACACCTCCCACTTTTTCTTATGGTAATAATTTATTCATCCAAAAAGAAACTACTGGCTATATTTTGCAAAACATAGGAACTTTTTATTTAGTTGTATCAAAAATATACATAAATTATTCAAAATATAAATCTATTTTGATTAAAAAGAGAAAATATCATGACTAGCATGTAAATAATGTTAAAAATAATTATCTTGATTAATGTATAAAATAAATTGGACTAGAATTAAGTTAATATAATTGCTTTGGCTCCATCTCCAGGTCGGCAGACATAAAATGTTGGGTTTTCGTACTTCATCTATAAAAAATGAAATAAAATGAATCAAAAACGCGAATAAAAGGTTGACTTGCAGACCTTATTTTAAACATAATTACCTTGATATTTTCTACAGTTTTTAGAATTGCATCAGTCTTTAATAAAGTTACTGTGCAACCTCCAAATCCACCTCCTGTCATTCTTGATCCATAAACTCCATCAACTTCTAGAGCAGCATTTACAACAGTATCTAGTTCAGAGCAAGAAACTTCATAATAATCCCTGTGAAAATATATATAAAAGTAAATAATTTCTTTCTTAATTCATTTTGTTAAAATAAAAGCAAAATTTCTATTTTACCTCAAGGATTTATGACTTCCAGTCATAAGGAAACCAAATTTTTCATAATCTTCATTTTTTAAAGCTTCTGCAGCATCTGTAGTTCTTTTTATTTCACTTACCACATGAAGAGCTCTGCGGTACACCTCTTCACCTAAATTTTCTCTATGATCTATTATCAAAATAAAATTTAATTAAAAATAGAATAAAATGCAATATGTAAAGTGTTATTTTTTAATTAACCACCTACTGTAGTTATTATAAATAGCTCTTGATGTAATTATTTTAAGCTGGTATCTCATTTTAAATATTTACTCTTATTAAACCAATAATTAAAAAAAAGATAATTTATTTATAAATATGCAAAATTTTTAAAATTTAATTTCCTCTTTAGGTTTTTGTATAATATATAAATAAAACTAGATGCTTATATATATATATATATATTAAATATTTTTTATTTCATTAAAATATATTCCATATTTTTTTTCACTTATTCAAAATTGGGAAGAAAAATTTTAATTGATAATGGGTGCATTTTCAATATAAATAATGCTTTAATTATAAGAAATTTTCTCAAATTATGCACAATATTCTTACTTTGTAAATCAGTTAATGTAACATCCCTCAAACTGCATTTTCCAACTATTTTAGCTGCAATCTCACATTGCTTCTTTCGATTTGCATACTGACTTTCAACTAATTTATGTTTTACATTAGTGTTGGTTATCAGGACAGTGATTTTTGCATCTTTCAGTGGGATTAATTCACATTCCAGTGACCTGAAAATGAATATTATAAAACAAATTAAAATTTTATTTCTGTTTCTTCATTAAAATTAAAAATTTTGACGTACCTACAATCTAAAAGAAGTGCATGATCTTTTTTTCCCATCAACGATATGAACTGATCCATTATTCCACATGGCATATTCAAAAAGTCATGTTCAGCTTTCTGACATGCCAATGCTTTCTCTGCAAGTCTGTATAATAAAAATGATTTTCAGAGTTCAAGCAATTTTTAAGTAATTTAAAATTGAGATTTTTAAATGATAAAATGAATATTTACATGCAATTCATAATACCTTTTTAAAATTTAAATTTTCTTCACATTTCCTTGTTTTTTCACTAATTTTAATAAAAATATTCTAATTACAAAAGCATGTCTGCCATTAATAACTAATTTTTTGCTTATTAAAATATGGATTGATAGCATGATACAGCAATATAATATACTATTTATAGATATTTCCAAATAATTTATATACAATACATCCTGATAATACAAATATCTCCACTGAAAAGCTCATACTGATTTTTTGAATTACTATTTATATAAATGGCATATTATTAAATTTTATATTTCTTAATTTTAATCAAAATTTAATGAAAAGTAAGCTTATAGAAAAATTAGCATCTGTAAGAACTTAAATGAAAATTGAATTGAAACTTATAAAAATTAAAAGATCATATATTCAGTATTATATTTATGCAATTTATAATAATCATGTTAGAATTTATGTATAAAAGTTTTATAAAAATCCTAATTTAAAGTGCATTTGATTCTCAGAAATTTATTCTTACCCAGCATAGGATTCATCATCATTTAATTTTTCTAAAAAACAATATGTAGCAACTTCTAGAGCTGCTGAACTTGAAAGTCCTCCTCCTACTGGCACACTTGTTGATATTACAGCATTGAATCCATTTAACTGCCCTGTATTGATAATTATAATTACTCTAGTTGTTAAAATATTAATTTATTCTTCATATTATTTTTATTCTGTTTGGAATCACTCTCTCTTGCATGTTTATTAGCTAATATGAATGATCTTTTATACAATAGTAACAAAAATAATTTAATTTTTAAAAGTAACTTTTGTTTATTTAATTGCTTTTAGTAAGATTGTTTTCCCACGTTATTCTAAAATTTACCATATTTAATCATTATCTTTGAATTTCTATGTCTTTATTCAGGAGTCTAAATCATTTGAAAATAATTTTTATTTCCCTTAATGTTCAATTTACTAAAAGATATTAATTTCAATCATTTCATTCTCACATTTATTTATTTTATAAATATGCTGCAAACATATATGTATACTATAAGACAAAAGCAATAATTTTAAAAATTTTCCTTTTTTTTTTTTCCCACATAATAATACAGTCCAAATTTCAATGTATGCCTTTGAGATATTTAATGAAAAATAAATAACTTTGAGAATAAATAAATAAAAAAAGTAAGCCTAACATATGCATTTAAACCATGTTTTTAAATTTCTATTATTAAAGATTTCAATTCATATTACGCTGTGGATTTGATATCAATCCATTGCAAATCTTAAATTATATTTTTCTATATTTAAAATAGATACAAAAACTTCTACAATTTTTACCTGAAAACATTTTATTAAAACATTTAATAAATTATCAAAAACATTAATGTACATATAGTAATCATTCTTACAGATGCATCCTTAAATTTTTTATTTCATAAGAAAACCTTAATGTTTTTATTTCAAAAGTTACTCAGAACATTTCTAAGACTGTATTGTACAGAATTAGAATGCACCATTAAAAAATTGGCAATAGATATTTAACTCCCTATCTGAATTTAGCTATTGTAATTTATGTAAATTTATATCTCAATTACAGAAGTTCAGAACAATCCTAACACTAATTTTAACAGGCATGAAAATTGCAACATTTAATTTGATTAAAAGAAAGAATGAAATGATTTAATACTAATACTTTCAGTATAGAAATAATTTTGGTACTTATTAAAAATATATTGTTATATTATTCTTTTCAAGTATAATATTAATAATTAAGTTGATCATAAATTATGGTGTACAAAACAAGCTGCAACTTTATTTTTTTACTTAAATTTATAATGCTTCGAAAATTTTGGAGAAAAATATGTTAACTTTTGTAATTTATAAACAGAATTAGACCAAGTGCAGTATGAACATAAAAGTTTTATGTAGCAAAATTGATGGTACAAACCTTTAAAGTTTGTTATAACACCTTTTATGTAATTAGCCCACATAGGCTTCCCTGGCTTCAGATTTGTATTTTCTATTCCAGGAGTTGGAATGGAAAATTTAACTTCTTTTGGATTGTCTGCCGATGGACAAACTGTTACAATGTGGCATTCTTTATCATTGGTTTTTTTCCCAACAATAACTGTAACCATTGGAAGAGCCTTAAATATACAGAGTTCATTTTTTTTTTAAATTAAAAGGAAATAAAATTATATAGCTTAAAATAATGAAACATTTATTACTAGAAACACAGATATAGTTATAATCTCTATAAATAACAAATCTCAACAAATAATTAAATGAAAAAACAAATTCTTTTAAAATAAAAAATAAAGAAAATTTCAGTTGAATAAGTTTATGATTCTTAACTATGTCTGAAAATTATCTTTGAGATGCCAACTATTACAGATTAACTAGTTTCTATGGAAAACAAAAAAATATAATTAACTACAAGATATGAAAAAAAAAAAAAAAAAATGCTATGGAAATTTTAAAAAGTCTTACTATAAAGATTTTTAAAAAAATTCCATAACAGTTTATTCTTGTTATCATTATATCTGTAGTTTTCTTTTTTATTTCCAATATTATGTAATTAAAAAATTTCAATATATGAGAAAAATAGTGCTAGCTTTCATAAGAAAAAAAATTTGTAGTTTTTTTTTTTTTAAATTAAGCAGTGCATATTTAATTTTTTCAATAATGTGTGCAAATAAATATTTTTATATTTTTCCTTTGTTATAAAAAGCACTGTTAATCTATGAGGTCTTCAATTAAGGAGAACAGTTTAATGGAAACAATTTGGTATAGGTATGCGTAAGCTTTTTATAATAAGGTTTTAACAAGTTTTTTGCACTTACAATTCTTATATTTTCATTTCAAAAATCCTGTGCAGTATCATGTATATTTTTTCTACATTAACTCAAATTTGTAATAAATAATAACTCCAGTATACAGATTGGTTTTTAATTTATCTCTAAATTAATTCTCATTTAATGAAAACTTCCTAAATATTTTTTAAAATTACTACACGGTAGCTATTGTTAAATTGTGGTTACAGTCATATGAATTTTGGAATAATGTTTAAAGTTAATGTTTTTTAAAGTATAATAGATTTTTTTGGTAGTATAGTTTGCCACTTAATTATTAACCCACCTACTATTGATAAGCATAAAAAAATATGGGAATTTGTCAGATATTATTGAAAAGCCTCAATATAAGTTGGCTTTCTCAGTATAGCATACATGGTATTAAGTATAACATTGTTTAATTGATTTTAATAATTACTTTTATAAAAACTTCAAGCAAAATTAAAATAATATTCTAATAGCATGATTACAAATCTAATTAAGTTGCAAGTTGGAATTAATTTCATGCCTTAATTTTTTTTTAATGATACAAAAATATAGATGTATTATACATCAAGGGTGAACTGAATATCTTGAAAATATATAAAATCGTTTTACAATCAATATTAATGAAAACAATATTTCCTTATTAATAAGTATAACTGGTACTTTTCTTTTAATAGGGCATTTATAATGTAACAAGTTAAAATGTTTTATGCTATTTGCAGTTCTTCCTTGATGCCCTGCTAACAAAATCCTAGAATCTTTTAATAAAAATAAATGTCATAAACAATTTATAACAAACATTTTTGCAGCTGTACTAGTAATAAATGTAATATGCATAAAAAAAAAAATTCATAAAGAACTGAAAATTTTATCAAATATAATAATTTTTATTAAGATTTGAACATTTCTTTAATACAATTTACATAAAATAGATTTATTAATACAATAATAAATTCACCAGTTATTAATCTGAAATGCAGAATATATAATTTTTATTTTAATTACTCAAAAAGATTCTCTTATATACTTTTTTGTGAAGATTAGGATCCTAAAAAAATTATTTTTTGTATTTCTATCTAGTGTATAACCACTTCTATCAGAAAAGCAGTATTATTCATTTATTTTAACAATAGTAGCAGATTTAGTGAAATAGGGGAGGGGGATACTGTATTTCTTAATTTCTAAAAATTTTCTTTGGCATTTGCATGGAAAATTAGACAAATGGAGCAACAGAATTTTATTTATCATATAAAATTCATTTTTTTTTTTTTTTGTACATAAAAAGGATTATGGAAATAGTGATTTCTACTTTCAATCATGTCAATCAAATCAATTACTATATTTAATTATATTACATTTGATTAAAATATAATTAAAAAATTCACACTTATTTCAATACACGTTTATTTTTAAGTTGGTTAATTGTAAAAACAATAACGAAATTAATTTTGGTATAAAACTTGAAAAATCATTAAATTAATGCAATTTACTTAATATTTAAAGCATTTGATTTTAACTTATTTAGTTCATTGTTCCCAATTCAATAATCATACAGTAAGTTTTAAAAATTTAATTCCCATCTCTATTAATTACCATAGGTAGAACAAAACCATCGTTGTAATCTGTGTGTTCTCCAATTAAATTGACTCTACCAGGAGCATAACTACAAACACATGGTTTCGACTGAAAATAGTTATAGAATAGTGAGGAAGCCTCTTTTACAATTTCATCTAAATCAGTTATATCACAAATTGCCATAACGATTTATAACAATTAACACCGACAAAAATAATCAAGCGAATAAGCAAAAATAGTCCGCTGTTATCTATCAAGTGGCGATACCAAATTTCAGTACATTTACATTTAAATTTATTTTAACAGAATGAAAGTTATCAATTTATTAATAAACATTACATATCAATATCAATGTTTAAAATTATCTGCGATTTTTACTATATGGCAGTTAAAATAATACTTTTGTATTGTTTTAAAAAATAAATGATAATTATTTAATAAAATATGTAGAGCATGTAATAAAATTACTCAACTCAGTCGTCTTAAAAATGAAACGAAACTTAAAAAAATTTTATTTTCGCGACAATCATATTTTTTGATTACTTTTGAAAGAAATATATTTATATTGTCAAACTGGGAATAGGAATTTTTGAAGAATATCGTTATTTAGAAAACACCATTGTTCTTTATTTTATAATATTGTTTCCCTTTGTCAAAAAGATATCGAGTCATGATTGATTCAGAAAGCGAAGATCTTCGCGTAGAACATATACGAATAACTTCCCAACAAGTTTTAAATTATGATATTGGTCATTGGAAAGATATAATTTGGAAGAAGACAATCAAGCTATTCTTATCGACTTTTTTGACTTACTCCAACTACTACTCTACTTTTAGTATATTTTGATAAAAATAAAGTTAATGTTCTCTATAGAATGGCCCAAAAGACGTCCGATACTTAAAAATTATCTGTTTTTTCTTAAAAAATAATATAGAAATTACTGCGGAAAATTACAAAGAGGAAATTCTCTTTGGAAATGTGTGCAATTTTCCTCTTAATCAATATCAAGATATATTTGGAAAAGTGAGCATTAAAAAAATAATAATAAATGAAAGTATCAGAAATTGTTGCTTTTATATGAAAATATTAAATTTTTTCATACTTAGATTTATAAATATATTCAGAAGCGGCATTAATATCAGTCATTAATAAAACTGATATCTTCTATTAAATTTATTAAATCTATATTATGAAAAAAAAAATAATAATACATGTTTTATTTTAACTGTTTTGTGTTAAAATAAATTTAAACTAAAATTTCATCAATATCACTTATAATTAATTGATGTTTAAAAATAGCATGTTTATTGTAGTTATATTGTAAATTCCAAATTTTATTCTACTCATACTTTAAAAATTTCTTTTTTTTTTTTTAAATATAGGTAATTACTCTATATTTTGTAACCCTCTTAATAACAGCAGATGGCCAGATGAAATTGCTCAAGATATTTCTAGTCATTTTGAAGATTTTAGAACAACCATGTCATACCATGTAGGCCTTGCTGAAGAAAAAAAAAACTGTCTTGATGATTCCTGAAACTGCAAAGTTAATTGAAAATTATAATATTGAAGAAATGTCTGAAGCGGTAGAAAGTATTTAAAAATATTATGATGTTTACTTGTTTTTAGAGTCACTGTTAATTAAACTGCAACAAGATTTCTCATGACTGGTGTACTATAAAAGAAAACATTGGCTCAGAACTGTTTTGCATTTAATGACATATGTTAGTAATTTATTGCATGGTTGTAATAATATAGTAGTTCCTTTTTGTATTTAATTTGTTAAGAAAATTAATATTAATAAAATAATATAATATTGAAAACAGTAATTGAATAGCTAATTTCTGTATCTGTTATATTTGACTTATTTTATTGCAATAATAATTTTAAAAGAAAAAAATTTTTAAATGTTATTTAATTTACAGTATTTTTATTCTTTTACCATTATTTCATATACTAATTTTTTTACATGGACTTGGTGCATTTTATTATATTCATTTAGGTCATTTGCTTTTAATTATAAGTTGTATACATCTGTGATTTATTTTTACAAGACTTTGATATTTCATACATATTATGGTTATGTGCTAATTTTGGAAGTAGAAGCTTTTAAAACAAATTCAAGCTTTTCTTTTGGATGATATTATTTCTTTTTCAACACCTATTTATGTATTAAAAAATATGTATACTTTTCATGTTATATTTATTTTAAATTTTATCTATTTAAAACTGTTTATTTATTTATTTCTTCAAAATCAAAAAAGCTCAATATTTCAAAATATTAGTATTTTTAATTTTTATTTTATATCTTAATTTTTTTAGTGATGTTTTTGACTGGGATCTACGAAACATTTTCAATTCTATCACAGATATGCTCTCTAAATGGGTTCCTGTTATTAGAGAGGTTCTCGAATTGACACCTGAACATATTTTGGCCCAAGTTGACCAAGGCCCCAGTTCAGAAATATTATTTTTGGAATGAGCGAAAAAATAACTTGGAATATATATACAATCAAGTAATATTTTTCTTCAATATATCAGGCATAAATTATTATTTTCAGTTATTTTTCAACAAATTTTTAACACACACACAGATATATACATATTATACCAAATCACCAAGAATGGCAGTTATTTATTTCATTGTTTTTTGATTTGCCAATTTCATCCGCATTTTTTTCTGATGAAAAGCAATAGTAGCTAAATTTTTATCTTTTCAGTTTTTTTATTAAAGCATAGCCATTGGCTATTTCAAACAAATCTGATTTATTTTTTAGATTGCATACAAATTAAATTTTGTCTGAAATTAAAATTAGTTTTCATCATATGAAAATTAATTTTTTTGATTCAGTCAAAAAATTTTTTAGGATTTAATGATTCAGTCAATAACTTTAGTTAATGCTATTTTTTGAAATCAAACTAAATTTATATTGTTTTTGAATTTTCAATTTTTTTGTTGCAAGTTGCTAAAATATGTGAAGTACTTCAATTGAGAGGCATCAATAATTGAGCAGCTGAATTAATATTTTTTAAATTAAATATACAATATTCATTTTTACTTTTTTGGATAATCAGATAAAAGTTTTTGAATTGTAGTTTTACCAATTTTACTAGAAGAACTTTGTGTGGATGCTAATAATTAAGCATGAAGTTTATTAGAATTTATAGCCATTTATGTATGTTATTTGGAATGCATTTAATATATTTCAGTGATTATTCAAAACAATGACTTAAAATCTTTAAAGATATGCATAAGGAATAAGTTAGGATTTATTTCATTTATGTATATTTAACAAATAATAAACTGCTAGGGTTTGTTTTTTAAAAATTATTTCATGTTTATATTTGACTATTTTATTATAATTTTCTCTTGGTAAAATTATTTTATGACTTTAAAACCTTGCTTTCTACAACTTAATTATTTAAGATTTATGGCTAGTGATAATTTACTTGAATGAATTTCGAGTTTAATGAAAATCTTTTATGTTAAGAAGCATTTCTTCATATTAAACAAGAATAATGTTTGTATATTAGGATTAAAAGCATTAATTAGAAGTCACCAAGATTATAGAATTCTGTTGTTGTTTCCTTTAAGAAAACTTTAAAATCAAAATATTTTTCAGTTAAAAATGTGATGCCAATCATAATCGGGCTTCAAATTTCTTGAATCTATTTATTTCATTAAACATGTTGTTCTAACTAATGAAAGGACTGTAATTTCTATTTCTGGTTTAGATTTTTCTGCCAATAATTATAATTAGGAATGAGTGTCATCCTGTTAAATGAAGATTGTCAATTTTTCTTTTGTAGCTTTAATTTTCTTAAATATTTCTTCATAATAAAATACAGGGATTTAAAACTAGATATTGTTTTTAATTATATTTTAATTAAAAAATATAAGAATACCTACATTTTTAATAGTATCTTGATGTGTAAATATAATTATGTATCAAAAGATTATTTAAAATAATTGTCAGAAATTATTAATTTATATTTATTATTATATTTTTTATTTAATATTTTTTATCTAAAAGTTAGTAAATCTTACATCATTCATTTGCAGGTAAATGATCCACTTGTCCAGAAAATGGTTTTAGCTCTTGAAAAGACAAATAATTGCCATTTGCCTAATTTTTAAAATGTTGTTGCAAGATGTTGCTGAAGGTATTTTTTTTTATCAAAATTTATAACTTTGTAGATATACAAATTATTTTTGTGATCTACTTACATGTATTTTATTAACTTGACTATTTGAAACAGTTTTTAAAAAATAATAATTAATTTTTTTCTCATTTGTTTCAGGTGTAGATGAAGCAAAGAGATATGTGAAAATTTTGATGCCATGTCAAAACAATTGCAAAGTCTAGACAACAGTTTTGTACCAGAATTAATAAATATTTTACCTGGCACTATGCAACTGATAACATCTTCATGGGTCCAGTCAAAATATTATAGAAGTGTACCTAGTAGAATTATAGTTCTTGTGCAAAAGATTTGCTGCCTACTTATAGAAAAGGTATTGCTAGTATACCTTGTAAAATGTAATGATTGCTGTTTTTAATTTAAATAATTTCATAATATTTACTTTAAACCATGCTTTAGTTAATCTAGTTATTTATGTATTGATTTTATTTGTTAAAATTAAGTGTAATTTTTAGAAAGATTTTATTAAAAATCAAATCCTTTTTAAAATTTAAAAGTTCTTTTTTTTTTTTAATTTTACTTTCACATTTTTTTAAATTTTAAAAATATGCTAAATTATCATTGCCATCTTCCATGATATTAGAACTTGTGATTGATCATGGCCTCTCTGACAATACTTTCCAATATTTTCAAACTTTCTTTCTATCAATGCCTCAAGATCTCCACTTCTTTCATTCATCTCTTTCTTAGATTTCCAGATTTTCTCTTACCTTTAATTTCTCTTTATTTTCTTTGTCATTCTATTTCCATTTATTTAAAATAGCCCACACACTGGTTTTTTTCTACATTTAATTCTATTTATGATAACATTTCTTTGCATATTTTTTTTTTTTTTTTTTTTTTTTTTTTTTCATTTCAATATTGTTTCAGATTCTCAGAGAAGTCTAAAAATTCTTTTCAAACCATTATTTTTCTGAAGTAATAGGCATTTTTCTTCTTTCTGGGTTAGGATCCATGTCTTCAATCCATAAATTACAGCTTGTTTAATAATGGTCTTATATAATTTAAGCCTAATTTTGTCTTGGGATAATTGCAGATCTGAATACTTTTTGTAGGATAGAAAAGCTTCTATTCCCTGCAGCAAGTCTAGCTTTGATTTTTGCATAACCACTACCTTTTCCCAGATATTTAATCTTGTATATTCTCAAATCTTAAATTATCATATATGATAGAGCTCCTTTTTCATTGATTCATTATTTGTCTAAAAGCATATATTTTGCTCTTTTTTTTAATATTTTTTCAAACCTACAGTTTTTTATCTCTTTTTCAATTTTTTAAATAATTCAATTAGAGCATTTTCACTGTTAACATTTAGGATCAAATTATTCAGCGAAGGCAAAAATTAATTGATACTGTTAAAAAGCACTCCTTCTCTCTTTGAATTGGGTTTTACACATAATCTGTTCAAGACAGAGATTAAAGAGGATTCTTGAGTACATATCCTATTTTAATCCAATTTCAATTTTTAAACTCTCTAGAGAATTCATTTCATATTCTAATTTTATGGACACTCGATGTTACAATCATTTTAACAATTCTAATTTTATCAGAAACATCAAATTCATTCATTATTTTAAAAAGTTGTTTCTAGTTAATAGTATTATATGTTTATGCAAAGTCAGTCAATATAAAATTGGCATATATCCATATTTTGTTCATGAAAATTTTCAAGAATATTTTTAATACAAAAAATCTGATCTGTAACAAATCTGTTTTGTCTGAGCTTATACTAATCTCATATCAGATTTTCAGAAAATGACTTAAGTCTCTTAGCGATGATTTTAGTTAAAACTTTATAAATCCAAGTAAAGAATTTCCTCAATAATTATGACATTCCAATATGCTTCACTTCTTATGTATCAGGACAATAATAGATTTACTCTAAATACAACATATAATGAAATTTTCTGTTAATTTCGATAATTCAGCTGAAATCAAATCTTCTTTATTATGCATATCCTTATTAAAAACTTTCGCTTCATCAAGCAAAATAAATTCAAATTTTTGCTTATTTATAATCTGAACTTCTGTTTCTTCAGTTCCCTTTCAGTCTGTGTTAACAGATCTTCCAAATATTTCAGACATTTTCTAGTAATTTAGGTCTTCAATATCCTGTATTCTTTCCTTTTCATGGGCCCACTTTTTTTGCTTACATTTTAGAATGTACCTGATTTCTTTTTTTCTCTATATTCATTTTTACTTTTCATGTTTTGTGGTAGCATTTTCTTCCTTTCTTTAAGAGCAAAAAAATATTCTTTATTAAACCAACTCTGAATAACCTTCTGCTCTTCCTTTTCAAAAGCACTATTCAACTTTCTGTATTATAACTTTACAATTACTGGACTTTTGCTTTGTTGTGAACTCCTCAGTAGTGCACAAATATTCTTTAATGATCATTTCCACTAAATTTATTTGTTTTTTCTTCTTATGACAAAATTTGTTAATTTCATAACATAGAATTTTATCTGTTTTTCACCCTTATTAAAATTATTTGCCTACATTTCATGATCACTAAAAAATATTTTTAATCACTGTCAGCTCTACAATAGCTTTTAGCATCCAAAGTATATCTTTTTCAATAGAAATATGGTCAATTTTTCTTAGTATTTCCATATAGAGATATTCAGGCCTTTTTATGAATTTGCTTTCATTCAAAATATATGCTGCTAATGATCCTGCTATTATTAGCAGTAAAATCAACTGCTTGCACTCCATTATCATTGCAAAACTCATGAAAGCTAAATTTACTTGTAATAGACCTGAAAGATGCTCTTTTCGTTTTTTTCGATTCAAGTCTCTTAATAATATAATAAGGATTTATTCTATATTTGGAAGTGCTATCAAATTCTCAATGCAGTGGGGCATAAAACTTATTTTTCATCAGATCCCTCTGTTAGGATTATAAGATGATCTCTTGCACAGGATTATAAGATGTTCAATAAATTTTGTTCACAACCTTGTTATATAAATACTCTCAGTGTATTTGTGAGACCTCTCCTTATTATAAAATAATATCCATGAGTGTTTTTATCATTATGTACGCTGGTAAAAATGGAGAATTTTCCTGACTTAAAAATACTGTTCTTTATTCCATCTGACTTCCTGTGCAGTTAAAATATCCATATAATTTTCCATCCGCATTGCCACCTGTTTCACAGCTCCAGCTCCGAAAACATTTAATATATTACTTGGTCAGATTCTTAAATCATTACTCCAATAACAATATGCAAGTCAAGCTGAAAGGTCCATGAAGTTTGCTGTCAAAGGTTTCATGGCTATCGATTTTTTTTTTAAATAAGAAAGGCTCATTAACTTAAAAAGGATATTTTTAATCATCCACCCTTAATCTGCACAATCAGAATCAGAATATTTACAACTCCTTAAATTAGGGGAGCCCAGCTATACCAATGAACACTGGGTGCCCATTTTAAATACCTTTCATGACATATATGAACTATATTGGGGTATTCTTTCACACAACAACAACATATATTTTACAAAAATAATCATATTATTACATATATTTTCACACATGAAAAATATGTAATAAAAAATTTATTGAGAAATCTCGAAATTTGTTGAAAAATCTTATTAATTTTCTCTGTGTATTTATTTTTTGTGATTTTTTTTTTTTTTAAAATTATAAATAATTTCATTTATTTCAGATAAATGAATTTTTAGATCCTTTAACTCTCTTCAAAGGTGATAGAGATAATACCCAGATAAAGGTTAAACTGTCTCTTGATGTGTTAAATTTATTAATAAAGTCTTATTATGAATGCCGTGAACAAATTCAGCCTTCTGATATTGAAGCAAGTTCTTATCCTTGGGAATTTCAGATGAAAGAATTTTTTCTCAGTTTGAATCTTTTATTCAGAGATTGGAGGAAGTTCATGTAAGAAATTAAAAAAAAATTTTTTTTTTATGTAATTTTATAAATTTTGGTATTAATTTTAATGTATTGTTAGTAATATTTGTTATCTTTAGTAAAGTAAGCTAAAAGTAATATAACAAATTTTTAAGTTCTTTTAATAAAAAAAAAAATGTAAAACAGTTACCTTAATTTTTTGTCTATATTTAACAATTCCATATAATCTATAGATTGAATTTTTATCCCACAAAATAAGCAATCTCATATAATTTACATTCACATATTTTTGATATTCCATATATTGGTAAAGTTCTGTTTTTATACAGATGGTGTAAAATGAATGAAATCATATATAACTTTGTATAATGAAATGTTTTTAGTTTTAAATAATGCTTTTAATATCACAATTATATATAAAAAATTCTTACAAATTTAAGATTGTGGAGGCTGGAAAAAACATATATATTTAAAAATGTGGTACAAAATAAAAGGACATTTTTTGATAACTTTTAATCCTTGTATTTGCAAGATAGATGAAAATCTTGATTAATATCATAATTAATTATTAATTTGTTATACTGTAAAGCATTTTTTAATTTTTATCTATAACTTCTATGTATGCCATCCATTAACAGAAACCACTGTACATTCCTCATCTAATTTTGTCTCTTACACAATTGCCAATTTTTGTTGCCAAAAAATATTTTCAATGGCAGTTTTATAGAATTTTTTATCTGAAAATTTCAAGGAAACAAATGCACACACATTATTTGAAGTTGTCTGTAATTCACATCTAAAAATTTTATTTTTTAAATTAATAATCTATAGATTATTGGTTGAAAATTATGATGTATAATATTTCAATTAATCATTATAAAATAATTATATCTATATAAATGTTTAATTTTTAATCTTTCCATTATTAGGAAATATTTTCAGCTGCAGAAGTTTATTTTAATATCCCTTGTGAGAAGTTGATTGGGCTGCAGCAAGCTCCTTATAAGAAAAGATTAGAAGAGCTGAAGTCCACTTTTATTGAAATATATAACAAATTTGAAGTTAGCTTATATAATGCATTAGATCTTCAGTGTAAGGTAAATATATTAATATAGACATTTTAGTTGATAAAGGATGAAATTTAATTGGTTTAATTTTAAACATATTTAACCATGCAATTGTTCTTAGGACAAGACTAACCTGATAGCAAAAAGTAACAAGAATCATTCTGATTTTATTTAAGATGTAGTTACTGATAGTTAATAAAGAGTTTCAGATTCAAATATTCATAAATAGATACAAGTAATAATCATAAGGATATTTGTATAATTTATGTGTAGCCCTTTCTAGATAAGAAAACAATAGCAATAAACATGACTTTCATATTATATAATCATCTAAGAAAATGCAAGCTTCACTTGTTAAGATTTTCAACTTTAACTGCATTGATAATCTTACAAGTTCTGTCAATATTATTAGTTTAGATAATTATTCAGTCGTTTTTGCATATTTTTAAATATCACTATTTCTTGTTCCAGTTGCATGATTTAAGGAGAAAATTAATTAAAATTTTTAATACTATTCTAACACCTATGTTATTATTCATAAAAGTGATAAGTAAATTTTCATGACTGTTTCTGAATTTATTTTAGTTTCTAGCATTCATAAATGATGTATTTTTAAAAACAAATAGCTATATGTATACATTGTTGGAGAGTCATGAATATTTTACAGAGAAATGGTCGTGTTATGGTTTTTTTTTTTTTTTTTTTTTTTTTTTTTTTTTGTGATTTCTACAAGGAGCTCAAAATATCACAAAGTTACCTTCCATTTCACATAAATATAAATATTTGCAAAATGTGATATATATTTTTGCAATATTCTTTTTGTTGAATGCTTGAGGTTTGTCTTAAATTAAGTTTATGAATTATTTTAGGTATTAAATACTTTATCCATTCTCTAATTCTTGCAAATATATAGACATGGCTTAAATTTTTTTGTTATCCTATAGATATTGCTGGTCTATTGAAAATGAAATGCATTTAAAACTTTATAGGGTGTTTTTTTACTCTATTTCTCTTTCTCTTACAAACATCAATTTGACACAACCAGTGTACTCTTATCTTGACATCAACAATGAATGAAACAAAAATAAAAAAAAAAAAAAAAGCTTAGATAACAAATTTGCTTCTTGTATTGGTTTGAGAAACAGTATTAAAATTTAATACAATGTATAGATATGAAGATCTTTTATATATAAAATGTTATTAAACATTTCACAAACTCAAAATTCAGCTTCATTCTATATTTCCTTCCCTGATTAAAAACTTTTTTTTTTGTAATTTCTAAAAATAAATAAACAGCTTGCATTATCTCATTCTATATCATTTCATTATATGGATGGACACATTTTTGCACATGATTTTATGTATAAGGATATTTTTTATTTATTATTAGTATTGACCTAATCATATAAAATTCAGTAATGTTTAAAAAAATATCCACTATAAAAAGAACATGTTGTTGGAACATATTTTTATAATTCTGCCAAATTCAATAGAATAGTTCATAACTAAAATTATTTGATTATTAAAATCATAATTTTGATCACATAAGTCAATCTATTGTTTTTCATCATTAGCTTCATTTTCATAAAATTAATTAGACTGAAAATGAAGTGCTTCTTTATTTTGATAAATTCTAAAAGAATGTTTTAAAATAAATAAAATTTATTATTTGTTAACAAATTAATAGCTATTTATTTATTTATTACATAAAATTGCCATTTATCCAAAACTAATATATATGCAGTTATTATTTGTATTAAAAATTTCAGCATATTGTTTTAATTAGTGATTTTTTTTTAGGCTTTTATTGAAGATTTTGATGCATTTTCCTTAAAATTGCAAGAATTGGATCCTAAGTTAGGTATAGCTGTTGGGCAAATATGTTTAACTTCTAAACCTTCTGAAGAAGCATTTAAAGTATGGTTATTCATCGTTTTTATAATGGTTCATTGTTACTACATAAAATCTGACAATATAATTGTATTTGCATCCCTTTTTTTTATGAATTTAAAAATTTAACTAAACTATTTTTAGCATTATTAATGCAATTTAATTTAAGAAATTACTGTAATTTCCAGCCTATAATCTGCAGTGCCATATAAGATGTAGGCAGAAAAAAAAGTTCTTGTATAATCCATGGGTGATTTGCACTTGTTGTTTGAAGTACCAGATGCCAATTAAGTTCTATCTTTATACCCATACCATAAAGCAAAGAAAGAAAAAAGATGAACTTAAGAATTAAGAAGCACAGTGAAAACAAAATACATATTTTTTGATGTAATTTGTATTCTTCATATTTGTGAAACTCTTTCATCGGTATCACAGTTAATTATTAATTTGGCATACCGTAAAATATTTTTAGTTATTATTTACAACTTCATTCCAAGCATTTTCCTCCTCTAACACACACCATTGTAAGGTATACATCACATTTCAGCTAATTTTGTAAATTTCTTTTTCACATTTAGAAATATAAATTTGCAACAGTGTTTAATTGCAAATCTATTCTTTGTGGCTATTTTATGAAACTTTTGGGAAAAAAATATGCCCAGATTACATGCAATAGTTTATAATCTTCACCCCAAAATTTTAAGGTTTTTAGTGTATATTATTTGCATATTAAAGACATGAAATTTTGGTATTTTAAAATACTTCATTTACATATATATTTTAGAACAAAAATGTTTCATTGGGAGTGCAAATACTATAGGTATATATTGAATTAAAAATTATATTGATTGAATAAAGATTAATGCATTTAAAAAATCTTTTCCATAAAAAATGTAGTAACAATTTTTAAAGTGAAACAATCTATTTGACAAAAGTATTTTTTTTATTAAGTTGTTTGTAGCAACTGTCCCAAAAGACAAATATTTTAAAAAACAATTTCTGAAAATATATTGATTAATATTGAGCAATAATGTGGCTGAATATTATAATAAAAAAATATATTATTGCAAAGAAAAAAGTAACTTAATTTTTTAGTTTTTTTAAACATTATAGCCTGCCAACAGTAGACATTCAAGTGAAATGGAGTGAGTCACTTCCAAATTATATAGTAATGCAGATTACATAAGATCATTTTCTTTACACCAAATGTCGATTATGCACTGAAAATTATAGGAAAATAATTGCAGTTCTATGATGAAACTGATTACTGATAGTCTTGAGCCTCAAACCTTTAGTTATTATTTGGTGACTCTTAAATTAAATTGTTTTATAAGTTATAAAGAATAAACTATTGTTATTTGAATTATCATGTGTTTTAAAGAATAAATTAAATTGAAATAAAAAAATTTAAAGATTCATATTTTAAAAATTAGAAAGGTTTTTCAATGTTTGAAAATTGATTTATTATTTAAATGATTTTAAAATATATTTTTGAAAAATTTTTTTTTTGAAAATAAATGAAGCATAGTATAAGTTGTTTCTTTATTATATGCATATTTTTCTTTATTATATGCATTACATTTTAGTATGCATATATCTAAATAAAATAGATGTATTATGGTATGTTAACAATCTTATATTTGTTAAAGATGGCAACAATATTTCAAGATATTGTGAAGCGTCGTTCTGCTCAGAAAGAATTCAAAAATTTGTTAGCTTCTCATATTGTCAACATTTATGTTGACTTTCTCAAGGCCAAAGAAAGTTACAACAATTTTATTGCTCTTTTGGATAAATCAGATAAAAGAATTATTTACAAAAAAACCTTCCTCTTATTTCTGGTTCATTGCAATGGTCAATAGATTTACAAAATCAAATGATATCTCCTGTAGAAGCACTTCGTACAAATGAAGAATAGTAAGATTTTTTTTTTTTTAGTTAAAATTTTAATATTAGATATTAAAACTTTTTCATAAACTTTATTAAACTTTTTCTAGCTGATGGTATAATTCATGTTATTACAAGATGAATCTGATTACTTCATATAAAACAACTATCATTAGATTTTGATGTGTAATATATGTCCTTTCCTTAAAATGTGAATAACGTGTGCCCTATCAAATTTTGCACATGTCAAATTTTTAATTAAAAAAATACCAAGACGTTTTGTTTTTCTGTTTTGTTTGAAAGAAGATAAAGAACGTTGAATTCTGCAGAAAGTTTATGGGAAACATATAATTGAAAGAACTTGTCAAAAAAGAATTAAATGACTTAAAGATGATGATTTTTATACGGAAAAGTTTGTCCGCTGCAAAAACATTAGTAAATGTTCTTGACTTAAATTCATACATTTTAGCCAAGCTTTGATACTAAATCAATCAGGACACAATAATTGTTAACATGAAAGTATTCTGCCATATGCTTTGAAGCAAGTCAAAAGCATTTTGAAATGCTATTGATAGGAAATCTTGCGACACCTGGTATATTTTCTAAGCATTATATTTGCTGTTTCACTTGTCACTTGTATTCACTTTCTTGTACAACTTGTTAAATTAGTACACAAGGCCTGAGCTGCACTCCAATTCTGTCAAAGAAGTAAAAATTCATTTACAGCCTCATAACATGAGCCATTCTTTTAACAAGGAAATTCATCTTTTGTCAAAGAAATGAAAAAAATTAATGTCTAGCGATGCATAATACTTTGATGTTACAGGTTTGGTAATACAAATTCATCCTTTTTGCAAACCAAATTCACTATTTTGCAAATAAAATACACCTTTTTGCAAATAAAATTCACCCTCTCAAAATTAAGATTTTATTTATATGTTAATATTTGCACATATCTATGTAAAAATATACATACATATGCATTTCTCAATGAGTAGTTTTGTATTTGTTTGAGTAAAGATGTTTGTTTAAAAATATTCATGTGGACATGCATACATTAATGTGTGTGTGTTTTTTCCATTAAAAATGTGTACCTTCAGCAACATAGGCTGGACTTGAATTAATGTACGTAAATGCATTTGTATGTATGTACATACAAATGTATGTGGATATATGCAAATGAGTTATATGTGTATGTTTATGCATATGTATGTTTGATTGTATATATGTTGCATATTTGTGCATGTGTGTATATATGTGAATGCAAATGCATGCATGTGTATGTGTTTGTGTATGTATATCTATCTATTAATATGTGTATGCATGAGAGTAGATTTAAACTTGTGTATGTATGTAGATACATAAATGTGCATGTTTCGTGTGTATTTATTTATTTGTGTAGGTTTCTGAGCATGTATGTATGTACTTGGGCATGCATATATCTGTGTTCCTATGAGTATTTCATGTGTATGTGTTCATGTGTATGTATAAATGTGTATATATAGATGCATGTATGTGCATGCAAATTTGAACATCTGATTGTATGTGGATTTTTATGTGTAGGTATGTGAGTGTATGTATGTGCTTTTGTATGTATTTATGTTCATATATATACTTATGAATGTGTATAGAAGAGCATTTATGTATGTATTTACATATGCATTTATGTGTACTTGTTCATATATAAATTTGCGTGTGCGTGTATGTGCACAAAATACTTACACACATGCTCATACATGAACATGCATACTTACACTCGTGCACACATGCACTCATCGACACTCATACATACATACACTTGCATATCAATGAACACATGCATGCTCAGGAACATACATACATAGGCACAAACATATACATCCATATAAATCACACTTGCATACATCCATACATAAATGCACAAATACACATGAAGAAATATGCACACATATACATAAACACAAGCCTACATGTATGCATACATACATACATACACACACATAAATGCACAAATACATATAAAGAAATATGCATACATACATATATACACACACATAAATGCACAAATACATATAAAGAAATATGCATACATACATATATACACACAGAACATACATAATAAACATACTACATACATACATAAACATACATACATAATGAACATACATAATAAACATACATACATAAACACAAACCTACATGTATGCATACATACATAAGTATTCATGCACAAGTACACATACATAAATATTCACATACATACACACTGGCAAATATATATAATTCACAAGCATGAACTTATACTTATCAGCATATATTCACACATACAAATGTATTTGCTTGCATATGTAACTATGCACTTGTATCTGAGGGTACACACACATGTTCATTCTTACTAAAGAAAACAAATTAATGTATGCATATTTAAGCATATGTCTTTACACCCATACCAATACATCATTATTCATACACTAATATGCATTTAGATATACATATGCATATAAGTTTATATAAATGTATATATGTACAATTACTAACATATAAATGACATCCTAATTTTGAGAGGAGTTTGATAAGCAAAAAGGTGAATTTGATTTGCAAAAAGGTTGAATTTGACTAGTATAAAGGTCAATTTGGACTGGTAAGCCTGTATTATTTAATTTTTTGATGAAATTAATGCCTTGTTAAAGGACAAAACCACAGAAATTAAGCTTAATAATTAATTAAAATTTAAATAAAATAACCCAAATTATATTAAGTTTTAAAAATCTTAGTTATTTATTTAATTGTATACTGTAATTTTTTAAAGGAATTTCTTTGATATTATTTATGATTAATATTCATATTCTCAATTAGATTATTCCATGAATCAATTATTTATTTAATTAAAAATTTTTGAATACTTCTATTGTAAGAAAGCATCCAACAAATTAAAATGTATTAATTATTAGTAAATGTGTGATATTTAAAATTTTACAATTTTCAAAATATGAAATTGAAAAATTATCAGCTTTATTAAAATAATGTGATTTAAAGAAAAGAATTTTGAATAATCTTACATCTAACATCTTGTATCATAATATTTTTATTAAATCTCATCTATAAATCAGAATTTTATAATTTGATATTTTATATTGTAAAGTGATTTAAAATGAGATCAACAAAAATCTTACTTTTTAATAAACTGGTTTAAAAGTGATGTAATATTTAAAAAAAAAAAAAAAAAAATGTTTTAAATAATGTTTTGATAATTTTTATATAATTTTTAACTTTTATTGTAAATTATATAAAAATAGATTCATTTAGTTTTGCAGATTCAGATGATTATAAATATACCATTCAAATTTATGAAGAGATGAAAGACTTGTTATCAAAGTGAGTATATCATCAAATTTTGCTGAGAAATATGCAGCTAAAATTGTTTATTAAAATATTCTTTAATGCAAATTTTTGTACTACAAAATTTATTTAAATTGTAATGCTGTTAACATAGATTATGTGAAAATGATGTGAGCAAATTTAGTATTTGGTTAAATAAAACTTAAAGTTATTTGTTTATTTTATTTAACATTTTAAGGATGTAGCTAAAATAAATATTTTCTCAAGGTTTGAAAATTATATCTTGGAAAAATGGAAAGTTCAATTAGATGAACTTGATGAGAAACTGGATCAAGCGCTATTTCTTAAGAACCAAGACGACCAAGTACTTTTAAATTTTGATTCCAGGGTATGTTGTTTTAATTTGAATAAGTAGGAATTCTAATGTATTTTATAATATATGATTACATCCACATTCAAAACTAGTTACATCAATGTTCATCACAATGTACAGTAAATTATTGATGATATTTTTTTTTGACACAGAATTATATATTTAAAATGATCTATCCAATTTCTAATTGGATGCATTTTTTTATCTTTTGTAGTGTAGTATGCATTTGGCATGTTTTTTACAAAATAAAAGTATTTAACTTATCCAATAGATATGATTTCTATTTCTTCTGCATTAAAAAATATTTTAGAAGCTGAAATATGTTTACTGCTTTTAATATGAATTACATTCAATATTGTGAAACCAAAAAAAAAAATTTCAAAAATTAAAACTTCAGGAACACATAATTTTAAAACTATAACGAAAAGATTAACAATTCATTTCATTATAACAAAATGTTTTTAATGTTTGTCATGATAAACATTTTATTATTTTTTTTAACTCTTTTAATTTTAAGTTTTTTTTTTTTAAATTTAGATTTCTGCAGTAGCGCAAGAAATTCGTTATCTGAAACAGATTAAGAAAGATAATTTGCTATCAGAGAAAGCAATGAATTTTGATAGAAAAATTCCAAACCTTCTTCTTTCTCAATCATTATTAGCTTGTAGTGTCCAATGGTATAGTGATTTAAGTCAGAATTTAGTTGAGTATGAAAAAAAATTGATATCTAAACAATGGGATGACTTAATTATATTATTAGAAGAAGGTTATTCAAAAATTTGGACGTCAGAAGGTATATTTTTTTCTTCATTTATCAAAATACTATCATTTCATAGTTACAATTTTTCCATTTGTTTAATATATTAAACATTTCCTTTTATTAATTTAAATACTTTTCTAGTGTAATTCTCATTCTATTATTATTACCCAAGATAAATATTATTTATATTTGAAATAATTTTGGATTTAAAATTATACTTTTGTTTTTTATTTCACTTAAGTTAAAAAAATATTTCAAATAGTATAGTTAATACTATTTAATAACAATTTTATTTCAATATAACAAATACTATCAAAATGAGGATTTTTAAAATTAATTAAAATTGGAAAAGATGTTAACACATTTATGAAAATGTAATTAACTTACATCAACTATAACTTATGTTCTTATATATTTTATAAAACAAAAATTATGAACATGTAGAAATAATGTTCATCAGATTATTATATTCATACTATTTTTACAAAATATTTTCTTTAATTAAAATATCTTAATTATTTTTCATTTCTAATAGTTGTAAAAATCAATTTAATAACTTCTCTAAGTCTGTTTCAGTTTTCATTAGATATTTATACTTTTCATAACCCACTAAATTATTTAGCATATTTATTATTATCAAAAAATTATTTTGCAGTTACTAAGTTTAGAAAAAAATTTTTCCTCATATTTTCTGTACAATTAATTAAAATAAATTTTTTGAAAAGAATATTAAAAAATTTACCAAGAAAGTGCCATTTATAAATAACAATTAAGCTAACATAATTTTTTAATTAAATTATTATTATTAAGCATTTATTTATAAAGATATCGATACTAACTAATTGTAATTTTCTCTAAGGTTTGTTAAGTTATGCTGAAAAATTGTACGATTTGACAAAATATGTTTATGAAACTGTGATGAAAGCTAAGAAAAATATTCTGGATGTTGAAAAGTTAATCAAAAGATGGAATGATGTACCAATTTATGTAAGGGAAACTCCTAGTTCTCTTATAGAATTGAATGACTTGAAAACTCCTACTTATAAAAAACAACTCGATCTTATAAAACTCACCGCTGGACGAATGAATGATGCTTTGAAAGTAGGCTTCATTAATTTATTTAATATTTAGGTTTCCTTTTATATTTACTTCATATTTATGTTTCCAAAATATTGTAACAGCATTAATTGATCAAATATTTTGCTTTTTTTACACAAACACATCAATTTTATTCAAAATAAATATTGATTTCAATGTGCAGTGTCATATTTATTCTTTTTATTTAATAATATAATATTTAATTTTTTTTTCTCTTTGAATATTAGAAAACCTACAGCTTTTTAAAAGTAATCCTGATTCAGCTGAATGGAAAGATTACATATTATGCTTAGAATCAATCATCAAAGAAGGTTTGATAGATGCTATAAAATGTAGCTTAATTTATCTTCAGAAAAATACTGATCCTAATAATAAGAAAATAGTATGTATAACTTTTTTTAAAAGCTATTGTTTATTTGTGTCATAAATAATAAATTTTTATTATTATGTTGCATTGTACAGCATCATGCTTGTACTTTTTAATATTATAATTCTCTTAGTTGCATTCTATTTCAAAGGATACAATAATGTATGAATTCAATATATATTAATTTGATTATTTCTAATTTTTAAAACTTACTGATAAATTTTAAAAAATTAACATCATTTGCTGTGTGCATCTAATTCTTACATAATAGAAGTAGTCTTTTAATTTCTCTAGTTCTTTTACCTTCTTAAATGTTGTTATTAATTAATCAGCATTAAAAATTTTACTTATTCATTAATTAATATAAAAAATTATATTTAAAATATGAATAAATATTTATTATTATTTTATAAATTGAAATTTTAATTATTTATTTATAAAAAATTTTTTGATTTCATGAAAGAAAGAATATTTTAATTTTAAATTAAATCCATTAATTATCACTTTTTTTCCCACCCTTCTGTAGGATCCTTTTTATAAAATTCACATGCTTCTTCAACAAGACATAATATTTCAACCACCTTTAAAAGAACAAGATGAACAAAGCCTTTTAATAATTTTAAATCTGTTTTAAACCAAATAGATTCTCTTGCCAGTGGTATAAAACGTATGGTTGATAGTAATTCTACTTTTTATGTAAGTTTTTTTAAATTTCTACTAGCAATAGTTAATTTTTGAAATAATTATTTAATTTAATGCAAAAATTGTAGTCTAATGTTTTAAAATTAGATCATATTTTAAATAATATTCTTATTAAATAATATTATTTAAAATATTATTAATAAGATTCTTATTTAAATAATAGATGATATTTTTAAACCATATTATTTCATATATTGTTTATATTATTTAATGCACATGGTATATTTAATTGTAGTTTGCTGTAATTGCCTTCTCTATTACAAATATTCTTAATTGGAAATTTTTCTTAGATTAATTTATATATATATAAACCTACATATTTAATGTAAAAATTTTATTTTATAATCACCATTGTAAAATTTTTTCCTTAAAATGATTTGATTAATTTTGATGGATTCAACGAAGTAAATTTTTTTAATACAAATGCAGGTAAAAAACAAAATAATATAAAACAATTTCAAAGTAATGTAAATCTTTATAATTAAAGCAACAGTGAAATAAGTATGAGTTATTCAAAGCATTAAAAAAAATTTTTAAACAAAGCAAGAAATTTTCCTAAAACAGATCCTAAGATTACCCCCCCCCCCCCATGAATTACATAATCAAGATCAAGCTGCCAATCCCTCTGTGCTGGTATAAGGTAAGAGTCATTTTTATACAACACAAAGCTGATTTTAACAAATATAGAAATTAGACCCACGACAGTGAAATAACTATTATAAATAAATCGCTTCTTTTTCTTACTTAAAAACAAATGTATTCTTGAAAACTTGTACAATAGATTTTCATTTCAACCTATGCTCACTTTGCACAAATGCAACATTTTTGAAAATAATGAATGGAAAAGTATTGTATTTTTGAATGATTAAAATTCATATTTATGCAGAGATTTGTTTTGAAATGACACACTTCCTAGAAAATGATTTTTGTCCTCTTCAACTAAATGTAAAAATTATAATTTTGAGCATATAATTTAATGTGTAGTATTTTATAATTACATTTTAGTGATTTGTAAAGCATTTAAGATCTTTTTTTTTTTATGTGTGTGTTCATTTGTTATGATTTTAATCTTGTTATTTAAGTATTTTTTTTTTATAAATTACTTTAATTAAAAATATTAAAAGCTTTTTATAACATAGGACATAATTTCATCGAATGCAGAATTGAATTCTATTAAATCATCAATAATGCAAAATGTCTCATCAGGAGCTAGAAAAGCCCTTGAAGAGACTAAACGTTTTATAATTATTCTGATTTATGGTTAAAAAACATTGAGGAAGTTTTAGAAGACTTTTTGTGCTCCATGGGCCATTACCAGATGTTGAAATTGATGAAGATGAAATTTTAGATGTTGAAGAAATTGAATTGGAGTTGAAACCACCAACTGAAGAGGAATTCAAAACAGAAGTATACTCAAATATATTTAATAATTTGCTATTTATATATTGAATGAATTTTTAATTTTGAAACTATAAATTAGCATAAAGTGTTTATAATAATAGCTTATTACTTTTAAAGTTACTAAGTTTTCATTTAGTTTATAAAATTTATCATGCGCAGCATTAAAAATATATCTTTAATGCCAAGTCGAGAATTTTTCATCTTTGTGAAAGAAGGAAAGATGTAGATTTCTTTATAGATAGAAAAAAAAACAATCTACAAATCTTTTCTATATTAAAACACATCTGATGCTAAAATAAGTGAAATTTGCTATGAATTAAACTTAATATTTTGAAACTAGAAAATTTATGTAGTATCAATATTTTTCTTCTATTTTATTATTCACCCAATTTGAGTATCCTGCTTCAAGAAATTGTGATACTATAAAAATCTACTTATTATTTTGTTCATAGAAATTTAAAGAAAAATTATAACTAAATTTTGTCTATAAATTTTTGTAATTCTCAGAAAAGAATTACAAAAATTCTTTGATAGTACAAACTGAGAAAATTTCCCTTATGGCATTTTTAAAACTGAATACAGTGAACTTCTAAAATTTATATTGATTAGTGGAAAGACACATATAAACTTTTAATATATAAGCAGAATTACTTATTTTTTTGTTATGTAAGTAATAAAATGATAAAGTGTAATTGTTTTCTAATGAATGAAATGTTGATGATTTTGAACAAATCTAATTTTTAATATAAAAATACTTCATTTTATTTGTTTTAAAATATTTTAATGAATAAGAACATGCAAAAGATTTCAAAATACATTCCAGATTGCCCAGTTTGATGAGCTATATAAAAAAATGGATGACGTAAAATTAATTTTTGAAATCGAATCTTGGCTAATAATAGATGTCACTTCATTTAAAGAAAGTGTGTTAGATCTGATTCATAAATGGTCTTCAACATACAAAAAGAAATTGGTGGAGCTGAAAAATTTTGGAAAATTAAGAGTAATATATGACGAAGGGTAATTATTTTAAAATATTCCTCCTAGGGGTAATTAAACAGTCTCTTTATATAATAGTTAGTACTATTTCCCTGCCTATAATGCAATCAAAAAATTATTTTCGTAGCAGGGCTAAAGCATATACTAATTAATTTTATATTATTTAGCAATCGTATCATTAATACGAAATAAAATTGATCTCAATTATTTCATATATTCGAGATTCATAAATCTAAAAAAATTTTTAAGTAATGTAATACATGGTAGCAAGAAATGGCAGGCATTTTTTTCTTACTCAATCCAAAATTGTATTAGTAAAGTAACAAACAGTTAAAGTATTTTGCTCTCCGAGACTATTACTGCTCAAACTTATAGTCATTTGAACCCGATATAAATTTTTATATCTTGCTTTCTCTCCATACGTTTAATTATGACTTAAATATTGAACCATCTTTTTTTCTCTGTATTGGTTATAAAAAGGAAAATTCCATTCAAGAAAAAAAATTTAGTGCAGTTGAAGCTACATAGATATTAAAAATTTAACTATAATATACCAAAAAGTTTAAACTATCCATAGTTTAAAAATATAATCTAATAACTGCAATTATTTAAAATTAAGAGCCCTATCTTAAAATTATATATAGGAAGCATTTAACACTTTACTTCCTATTGAAGTAAGCTGTAATTGATACTAATTTGCATAATAACAGGAAGTAATTTATTCCTGTCTTTCAGGGATGTGTGAATATTCCTGAAGCCTTTTGGATAAACCTGCACTTGTAACACTTTGTTATATTTGTCTTGTTCTAAAATAATAAAATTCTTTTTGAAAAACCTGAAAAGTTAGTAATCTTTTCACACAAAATATAAGGCAAAATATTCACTCATTTATTGCTAGCAAAGAGTACAAAATGTTTTATCAATAAAAAATGTATTGACTGGCAAATACATCATGAGCATATGTCAAAAATGCACATTACATTTTTATGATACATAGCACTTAGTGCAATTTATAAAATTGCCATTGCACATATTAAATGCTAATTGTAATCTAACAAAGAAAACAGAACTACACAAACATTTAAGTTAACATACTTGATTGCAATACACAGCACAGTTGATAAAGTATAAGAATATTTTTTTTTTCTGCAACAGCAGATAAAGGCCTCTCATGATACTTAACCATCATCACATAATTTCAACATTTAAATCTTGAATAGATTCAAATTTAGGCAGTAGTGATTGAAACTTTCAAGATGTATAACCTAAGGCACATTTGAAAAGTAGTTTAGCACTGCTAATAGTTGATGTTTTATAAAGATTTCGGCAAATATTAAGCAATGTTACCTAAAACATGTTCTTAGCAGTATGAATGGAGGCAATTTAAAAATTTTTTTTATTGCAACTCCTCTTAGAATTCAATACGCAGCTTTTTTATTTTTGATTTCAGCTTATATAAACATGATAGAAAATCTTTTGATTTATGTGTATATATAATATATAATAATTTTAGATTACCTATACACTATATGATTAACAATCTGCATTGTTTATAATAACAAAAACATATGATCTGTAAAAAGAAATTCATTTAGATCTGTACAAAAGAGATAAATATATCATTCCCAATCTTTTTTGAGTTCAAAGCACCATTCCCATTTGAGATGTTCATTTTTGTCATCATCTGTGAAGAGAGACTTCACTGTATAAGTACCTCTAGTTAGCATCCCACTAGGCATTTCATCGACAGGAGTAGAGTAGGACTGCATATCCAATTTGGGTGCATAACTTCCAACCATGTGTGTCAATTTTTCATCTAATGAAGAAACAAACATTATTAAAGGTATTTGTTTTAAACTGAACAATGCTAGTTCAACAATTCATCCAAATATATATAATTATAATTTACATAGGATTTTTTTTCTTCTTTTTACTATATTAACATTTCAATGCGCACATCATTAGTTGCACAGAAGAGACTTGATTTTATATCACTTCATAAAAAAAAAAAAAAAAAAAAAAGATTAGAAAACCAAGATTAGAAATCTTGCACCAACTCAATGTGCCGTGCGAAATTGATTTTTCAGTTATTATCATTAGAATACTAACTTGAGTATTAATATTTTTCAAATATACCCATAAAAGTTAATAGCACTCAATAAATTATGTAAGGCTAATAGGATGCACACTGACATGTAAATATAAAACACAATACTTATTTAAATTTAAAAAGAAATCTTTTATTGAAGATATTTTTAATTTTCTAGTAATCATACTTTACAAACATGCTGAGACACAAATTGCAATTAGAATTATTTAAAAGATACTCGTAAAACAATATCTAGAAATATATTTTAATAAACATTAAATTTACTTACGTTGAATTCCATGACGCAGAACTTTCTGAATGTATTTGAGACCAGTCACAATTTCTCTTTGAACATAAAAATCTATTCTTATGCGATACTGAATGCCTTCTTTAACAACAAAAGTCTTTTTCTTCAGCTCTTGAAGATCGCCTGCAAGAGAAAGTATTTGCATTTTTACACCCATATAGCATATTAATTGCCATTCTGCCAGGAAAAAGGCTACTCTCTCTCTTTATTACATATTCAATTATTGATTATACAAAAATTAAATAACTTTAAATATATTTCATACTAAAAACTGCTTTTTTTCTTATTCCTCTAACAATAAAATATAAAGAATCTATCCATGATCCATAAAAGTAATATATTATAAAACATAACTACAGTTAAAAAGAATACCTGTCAGATCTAAAACAACATCTGGACGTCCTTCTACGACCAATGCTAATCTTTTCACCAAAACTCTATTTGGGTTATCAGGTTCTAGAAAGGAAGACAAAAATAAAAATGGTTAAAAAAATTAATGAACACAACTAAAATATTTATTTTCATTATTGCAGTTATTTGTAAACTAGTAGTTTTATTACATATACTGATTATATTATGAAATTCAATCATCACAATTATACAGCAGGAAATATGCTTGTTTTACAATAAATTATTTCAGCCAAAATAAAAAACTTTCATGGAAATAGATAAATATCATTAATGCTTGAAATCTGCATACAACTATTACAATTTAAATTAAAATTTTCCTTAATTGCTTAAATTATCAATTCTTCTTTTTTATGAAAAAATATAAAGAAAACTTAAAGAAACATTCAAAATAAATTAACAGAAATAAGGTGCATAGATTTCATTTGATATATCATCTCAACTTTATTATAATAAAAAAGTGTGAATATTCTCGAAATATTCACATATAATCCCTTTGTACTTCCTTATTATTAAAATCGAGTTAAGAAATCTTCTCCTGATTATAAGCAACTATGATTAAAAACTATCAGCCTATTGGTAATTTATTGCAGGCTGTAATAATAACTATAAATAATTCCAAAATAAATTTCAAATTTAAAGAAGACTCACTTTTAAGCTTAAATTATAATGAAATTAAACAACATCTTAATTATTGCAAATACAGATTTTCTTATATCAATGTATGACCTTAAATTTTTAATGTCACAATTCAAGCTATATTTCTGTTAAACAGTTCAATAATTTAATTGAAATTTTAAAAAGGGGAGAATTTGTATCTACAAATCAATTGACGGTATCTATATAATGTCTTTAAAATTAAGATTTCTAAAGTGGAAGCATTTTGTTTTTAAAATAATTTTTCTCACCAAATAGCTGGATTGTACAAATTTTTTTTTTACAATGGATTAATGAACTAAATTTTTACATACACACAAACACAATTTTCTACTTTCTATTATACATAGCACATCAAAATATTTATTTATTGAGAAAAGTTTTAATATCAACATACCAACAATAACTGCTTCTTTTAAAGCCTGGCCTAGAAGAGCTTCTTTATATTTTTGTAAACTGGCATCATTCTGATCAGCTTCTACAATTTCTTTTAGAGATTTTTCAGGTGGAGGTCTATAATTAACATCTTCTTCATCATGAATTTCAGGGGCCTTATCTCCATCAGACATTTTGGCTAAAAGAAAAAAATAATTCTAAAATATAATTATAAGAAATATATTGAATTAGTAGAATAATCTTTTAATATGTAGAATAATCTTAGAATTAAAAATTATAATTTATTGTAGGATTTATTTTCCTCTGGAGCATTAATAAAAAATTCATGGAGAAAAAACATTATCTTAGATATACTTTATGTTAAGGTAATAATGAAAGTACTCTTTTATGATAAAAAGCACAATGGATATAGTGAAGAACATATATATATAAAGACCGAATATGAAATATCAAATTGTTCAAAATACTTCTCTTCACAAAACTTGAAGTATACATTTCCATGAAATATGTGCAATAAATAAAATTTGCCTAGTTATCATCTTAATGAATCATAAAATTAAAAATTTTTTTTTAGCTATAATTTTAGCATTAAAGGTCTCGAAAGTCTACACAATATTATACTATTTATGATATTAACCACTAACACAAATATAGGATTATCAATTACGATTTAAAAAGAAAAACAGATGAATTAGTATAAATGTACAGGTATTAATAATTGGTACTTTTACATTATACTTGTCAGGCAAATTTTTACTTTAGATATTACCTAATATAGTAATTTCTTTTAAAATTAATTCAATAAAATAATTGATTTTATCAAGATTCTGTTATTAATTTTTAATAACAGGAGTAAAACAAAAATTATAAAATAGAATTTAAAACTCAGAGGTAATTATAATTAAAAATTTATCAATACAGAATTCTCCTTATTTTTACTGTCATTAATTTCTACTCAAGCTAATATATCTGTCTCTCTCTATATAAAAAGCAATAAAAAAATATTAATACTATTCTACTAAAGCATGCCTATTATTTCCTAAATCTAAAAAAAAAAAATAACACTTAAAAGTTATTTTTCAATTTATTTCATTATTGAAATTATTATTATTTTATTATTTTTACTTGCAATGTAGCTAAAAATAATGAAAATCAATTTAGTTAAAAAACTTTCTGTAAAAAGAAATATGAAGGGGAAATGATATAATTATTTGTTTTCTTTTTCACTTTTATGATTGTAATTAAATCAATTTTTTGCAATTTATAAATAGCATACAAAGATTTGAGTGAAACGAAATTGGGAATTAAAGAATACTAATAAAAACAATCTAAACTTATGATTTTAATTAAATAATTTTTTTTTTAAATTTATAAATAACATACAAAGATTTGAGTGAAAAGAAAATGGGAATTAAAAAATACTAATAAAGACAATCTAAATTTTTAAGCTATAGTATAATTCTTTTTTTACTCTTGTTTGTTTTATTATATATATATATAATAAAATATGAAATGAAATAACACAATAACTATGAAATAATAACAATAACAATAAAAAATAACAATTTAAATATCTGTTATCTTTATTCTTAATCTTTTGATACAGCTTCTGTCAATTGCAAATGAATACAAGAAATGCCTATTGTTTTAAATGAGAAAATTCACTAGCCAATTTTATATGAATATTTGATGTCTTTATTATTTAGAAATATTGATTTTTAAATAATTGATTAATATATAACAATTTACATGAAAAACAAAGTGATTACTGTTTTAATACATTGCATTTTCCCATATTTATACCTATTGCTTATTTATCTTTTATTAATTCTATATAATGTAAAGTATTTTGTAAGTACATATATTGCTCAATTAGGGCCTGAATGACCGAGTGGCTAGCGCTCTGGCGCTCGGTACCACAGGTTTCTGGATCGAGTCCCGGCGGTGCCATGGATGTTTGTAGTGGTTCGGAATCCACTTTAAACTGTAGGTCCCAGTCTAATAGGATCGTAGAGCGTTGCGGGGGCATTGTTACTCCGCGTCCGTGGCTTATCTTCAAGTCACATGCGCCCCCTGGATAATGCAAAGTGAGTACGTCTGTGCAGCGCTTGCCTTAAGGCATTTAAGACCTAGCTGTCTAAGTGTTTGCCAGCTGCATTAGAAAGAAAGAAAAAAAAAAAAAATATTGCTCAATAATAAAACGATATTCAAATTTCTCCAAGTGAAAAAATTTAATAGTACCAAAATAAAGAAATCTTGAGAATTTTTATCTGGTTTTTCGTACTTTTGCCAACAAGTAAAAAATTAAATTTATTAAAAAATTATATATATATAATTACACAGAAGTTGGGTAACATCAGTTCCTATCAACTAGTTAAAAGACAAAAGTTTTAGTTCTTTGAGAGACCTTTTAATAAGTGTTAATATAATATGCGGATAGGCAATGCAACAAATGACTCTTTTCTGTATTGGTCCTACTAGACCTACCAATGCTTCGCTAATGCTAACCTGCACATAAGTATATGAATTAAATAAATACAATTGAATTGTGTATATTTTATCTAATTTTTATAGTATGGTCATCCATTTACTTTTTATATTTAATATCTTAAGACCAAATACTTTTTGATTAGCAGTCAAAATGTGCGGGGGAAAAAACACTTGTCACTTAACAATGTAAAAACAATAGGGCTATTGATGCGACTTTTATTTTTATACATATTGGGAGTAGTTTCAACGAAGAACAACAAAATTTTCAGCATAACCAGTCGAGTAGTTTTCAAAGCCATAGAGCACACACAAACATTGTTTTTTATTTTTTACTAAACAAATTAAATGACACTGTAGTTATAGTTTACATTTAATTACAACAAGCATTTGTAGGCTGTTGATGGCAAAAAAAAAAAAAAGTCTAAAATTGAATGATATATGACATTTTTAAAACAGTTATTACTTTTGTCAATAAACAGATTATATAATTAGTATCCTCTTAGTTTGCTTATCTCCCTTTGGCTCACAGCCATGTTTATCATAAAGTAGCGCTCTGACTTTTGCTAACATCACAATGAGGTATACGTTACACATGTTCACTGTGTTTCAAGTTAAGTAATGAGAACAGCAATTAAATACATACTTAAATAATCAATTTTTCATACAATGCATAAAAATAAAAAAATTCAAAGGATGTTTCATCCACTCTGCCAGTTGATAGTAATGCACTCCACAGCAAGATATGTTAACCTTGCGTTTAATAACAGATATATATATATAAATTTAAAAAAAAAAAAAAAAAAAAAAAAACAAGATTAATAACAACCTATAATAATTTAACACAAACAGTAATGATAAATAAAATTTAAAAAAAAATGATGTTACTGGTAAAATGCTGAGATGAAATGGTTAATGCCCTTTGGCACAGATAAAAAACTTAACAAAATCGGAAACCCTAGACTGCAGATGGTTTCTACGGGCAACGAAAAGCGAAGCAAAAGAAACTTTCTCGAGTAAAGACAAAAGTAGCAATAGACCAATTTTTATATAATTGCCCCCTTCTCTCCCAACTAGTTCTAAATTTCCTTCACAAACCAGCAGGGTTGTCATAAAAATATGGTTCATACAATAAGCATCATTAGAACTATTTACCACCCTTTGGTGGTCACGAATTTGGCACCAAAATCATAGATTTACTACGGAATTCCCCATTTATTGTGAATGTATCAAATATTTTGGTAATTAATTAAAAAATAATAAGCAATATTCATATTTAGATTTGCTTCTTATAAATTTAAAGTTCTAATATAACTTTTATGGTAAAAACTAATATAAAGCAATAAAATTGCTAAGTAAATGCAATAAGAATGAAATAACTTATTTATAAAAACTCTTTTTTCACTTCATAATCAATGAAAATAATTGTATAAAGATCACAAGAAAGTTGCTATGGTTACAACTTAGTCCTTTGAAACCCTATGCAATGGAAAAACCTCATAATAGAAACGAATCACAAGACACTGAAGGATTATTGTAGTAGTTGAAATAATTTTTATAAAATGTATCATAAAAATAAACCTTTCACAGTAAAACTTTCAAAATGTAATTAAATATTTTTATTCATTTATTTTGCTGAATATATAGTATGCAATGGAGAGTTGTATTTGATAAACAATATTTTGTCAACAACTGAATCAACAAGAATGTTGTAGTCACAAATGATCTTTTCATTTAAAAAAAAAAAGCATGAAAAGGATTTTCCTATTACTAAGGCTCTCCTTACTTAAGCGGTACTAAGATTCTCATGACAGGCAAACTGAAAGTAATAGTAGTCCACACTGCAGCAGTGTGGCAACATGCTTTAGCTATTTATCTAAGGACCTGAATAATAGAAAAAGTATTTAAAAAAAAAATGTACCTTTTTTGGCCTTTTAAAATCATTAAATATAAGTAATTAATAAAATTAGAAAGAATTAACTTTACATAACAAAAGCACGATAGATGAAATCGTAGAAATTTTGCTTGGATCATGACAATGTCTTTCTTTTTGAAAATATATTTAATTATCAAGCAACTCTAAGATACAGAAGCTATAAATCAAAGTAACACAATCGGATACCTAAAATTTCATCACTATTTTTGTATCTAGTCAAGATTTCTCAAATGCTAATTCACTTTAAAATAAACAGAAAGTGAAATTTCAAAATGTTGCAAAAGATGAAAGTGTTTAAATTAGGATAGCAATGTGTACTACAAAAATTTAAGGAAAATAATTTTTGGGAAAACTGCAGTGTTTCAGTTAAAAAAAATTTTAATAAACATTACAATAAATTAGTTGACAGAAGGTTTTATAACAATTCTTCACATGAAAGTTTTTATACTTTCAATATACTAATATAAACATGACATTATCAAATGAATAATTTATTATTGTTTCTATGTAAATTTGCATGTCGCTTTAAAAAAATTTCAATATTTTACATGCCTTCCAACAACACAAAGCAGACAAAGAAAGTTGACTCATAAAATAGGATAAAAAAATTGGCATAAATCTTAAAAACGCAATAATAAATAAGTTAATACAAATATAAAAACAAGAAAAGCGATTTAAATGACTTTTTGCATAGAAGCACTTCTAGTAACACTTTTACAAAGAATGCACTCAAGCCGTACAAGTACAAGAAAAAATAAATAAAAAGCTTCCAGTTTCAACTGAAGTAGTAGGCTTAACTTGAAATAAAAGCTAAGTTTTAAATATAATAAATACAAAAGAAGCAAATTGAGAGATCTTTCAAAATTGAAAATTACAAATATTACATACCAATCGTTTCAGGATAATGTATCCAAATTAAGAAATATCTGAAGATAAGGTGTTTCCGGCGAAAGATTCCACTGGCTCAGTAACGGTTTTAAAAGGAGATAAGTGTCACTGTCAACAACTGTTCAGCCCATAGACAATCATATATTTTTTTAAAAAGATAAAAACTTTAAAATATCACATGGAAACCTAATTAAGTAAAATAAATTGAGTTTCTAGTAAGAAATTTTATTTTGTGCAATTTTAAACGTTTGGAATATTTTCAAAACAAATGCGTACTTAGACCACATTTTTATCTAGAGAGAAAATTTAGTCATAATCAATTGGCAACACATTTTTATCTTATGAATGTAAATAAGCCGGTTTACCGAAACTTTTTTTGTTAACTCCTATCGAGGCCCCAGAAAGTTGTTTTTCTGGGGTAGATTCGGATAATGCGCATACAAAAATCCCCTTGAAAAGAATATTTAAATTAAATACTTGTGATATTTTTATCGTAAAAAATTTTCTGTGATATTTTGAGATTTATTTTAATAATTGTATAAAATGTTAAAAATCAGTTCCTGTTTCTCTGTATGGAAAAATACGAATATAGTTTCGTATTTCACTAGATATCTTTGTACTGCATCTGATCGAAAAAGAATATGTATTGTTGGTAGTGGACCTGCTGGATTTTACACTGCGCAATATTTAATTAAAAAGTACATCAAATTTCTGTGATTTTTAAACAATATTGGCATGTTTTAGTTTCTTGTTAATGTTTCTTAAAATTTATTTTTGACAAATGCTAAATAACTTTAAAATTGAATTTTGCAATAATTATTTATAAAATATTTAAATTTGTAGGATAATCATGAAGTTGACATTTTTGAAAAACTTCCAGTACCTTTCGGTTTAATTAGGTATGGAGTAGCACCTGATCACCCCAATATAAAGGTATTTTTTTTTTTATAAATTTCTTTATTCTATTTTTAATGTAAAACTTTATAACTTTAAAATTATTATGATTTTTAACTTTTGATGGTATGTTTTAGTTTTTAAAATTAAAAATTCTTTCCCCAATTATCAGCTTAGAAGAACAAAGAAATCTGATAACTACTTTGTTGTCACCAAATATATGAATAGTTGTCAAATATGGCAACTCAAGTTTTCACCTTTTGGGTTTTGCCTTTCTCTCATACCATGATTCACCGACTCTTAATTTTTTTTTATAACTATTAATAGCTATTGTTCATTTATCAATACTTAATATCCATTTGCTCCATTATTTGTTTTCCATATCAACAACAAAAGCAAATTATTTCATATATCAATTTTTATAATTTTTTTTTCAAAGGAGTATCCATGGCAACTTATGTTAATCACATTTTCATACTTTATTATAGCATGCAAATGTAGATACAATTTCAATTCTATAAATATATTTTAAAAATAATGAAAATTCAAAATTTATTATGATTTAATTCCTGCTATTCTCCTTTTTGTCTGTTGAGATTTGTTGTTTATTATCCCACCTGGTAGACATCTAGGCCAAGCCCACAAACTCGTATGAACTTGTGATTGAAGGGAAAGGCGGCAGCTTCTGTTGTGATGGAGCATCCGCAGGTAGAAGTCTGACTCGTCTCCTTGACACTCTATAGTTGTATGAGACAGGGATTTACATCTTAGAGTGGATTCCAAATCATTACAAACATCCATGTCATTGCTAGGACTCGAACCCGAAACTTGTGTCACTGAGCGCTAGACTCTCGATTATTCAGGCCTGCTGAGATTTTTTTAATGTAATATGTGGACAAGATTATTTTTAGGACAAGAATTCCAGCCATTACTTAGGATTATGGGTCTGATGCTTCAATAGAAATTTCTTCAGTGATTTGAAATGTAAAGGTATAACAGTTTGATGAAAGGTTTTCCTTGACTCTTTAACTCTTCCAGCGCACGGAAAGTAGTTGACCAATTTGATCACTAGATTGATTGATTGGTGGACACATTGATTGGCGGAGTTCATATGGTGAACTTTATATGTGAAAAATGTCCTTTTTTAAAGCATTTTTATGGGATATAAAAGACTTTAACAAATCCTAGTGATCCTTGTCAAATGGTATGCTACCATCCATTGTTCAATCATTGTCCAAGTATTTTAGACTTCTTGTATATGTCACTTTTTGTACTTCTAAATGTTTCATTTTAATAATTTGTAATCCATTAAAAAATTTTTCTTTTTCCTGTTTTTCTTCAAATTCTGCTTTGCAAAATCTAATTTCGCTCATGGTAGGGAAAGAACAATTAGAAACACAAGTCATATTATGGTGCTAAGTTGGCAATGAAGATGTTCTACAAAATAATAATAATAAATAAAAATAATAACATAAATAATAATTTTTACTAAATTTAAATTGACAATTATAGTTTAATCATTATGTATTGTTTCTTCTGATTATTAAGTAATAATGATTTAAAACTTATTTGGGATGTTTGAATATGATCATTTCATTATGATTATTTAAGAATTTTATCATTTCTATTCATATTTTCAAAGTGAAAAAAATGAATACATAATGATAAAATCTGTATTTATATTCCTTATAATGTTACTTCTTAATTTAAAAATAAAATAAACCATTTATAAGAAAATGCATCTTTACAGAATTGTACTGAAACTTTTAATCATGTTGCATCTCATGAACAGTGTAAATTTTATGGAAATATTACTGTGGGAAAAGATGTAATGCTGTCTGATCTTTTACAATCTTACCATGCTGTTATTTTGGTAAGTTTATTGTTTAGAAATATTTTTACACTTTGATTATTATTTTAAAATATTTTTAAATGTAACTATATATTGAAAACTATATAATAAGTTTTAATTCAGTTTGAAGAAAATAATTTGTACCATTCAGGGAGAATTTAATCAACTATAAAAAACTTAATGCAAATTGCTAAAATGGTGCAACACATGAAATGGCAATTAATTTCTGAAACCTTTACTTGAAAAGTTAATTTGAACATGAAATTAAATTTTATTTTAATCTGCTATTATATCAATACTTATTAAAATTAGTAATTTTAGAGAAAGTGGCATTAATTCAGGATTGAGGGAAATTTGTTTATATGTAAATATTAAATGAAATTACATATATAGAGAGAAAATTACATATATAGAGAGAGTTTAATGTGTGCAATATATTGAAAAACATTAGAATATACTACCAAATACTGATTTTAAATTAACTCTCCCCCTCCCCCTGCATTTAGTCTTTTTATGATAGAGGAATTATAATTAAAGTAGTTTTTAAGCAATTTTGCTTTTTTAAATTACATTAAAACATTCTTACTATCTCTTTAAGGTATATAAGACTTTTAATATGAAATGTTAAAAATAGTTTTAAAATTTTAGGCTTATGGCGCAAGTGCGGATAAAACAATGGGCATTCTCGGTGAGGTAAGTTTATAACTGAATTATTGGAATTGCTTGTTTTAAAAATTGTAAATCAAATAACTGTTTCTTTAAAAATATGTTTAGTGTAAATATAAGTAATTAAACTTTGAATTCAAGAAATTACATAGAATTATGTTAAAATTTTATTTAAATAAATATTTCTTATCTTTATATCTTGCATAAAAACATATACCATAAATCTGTTATTAAAAGTAATATTGGTTTTCATTATAATATATTATCATATCTATATTAAATGTTGTGAAATTGTATTTCTTGTAGAACTCAAAAAATGTCTTATCATCTCGACAAATAGTTGGATGGTATACAGGTCATCCTGATTATGTTAATGAAACAGTTTGCTTAAATACAGATGTTGCTACTATAATTGGACATGGAAATGTTGCAGTGGATGTAGCTAGAATGCTTCTTCAAGATTTGAAGATATTGAAAGTAAATTTAAATAAAGCTATCAGAAAAAAATTTTTTTGAAGCAATATTTTCTTCTTGATTTCATTCTTTTAATGACAAAAATAATTATTTTAGACTTTTATTAGAGTTTGACTATTTTTAGTTTCTTTAGATAATTGCCTGTAATTAATTCATGCTTAATTTTCCTGTTAGTGTATTTTCCATTTAAAAAATAAATTCTTTTTATGTAAATGTTTATTGGCTTTAAAATTTATTTTATTACGGGATTCAAAATTTATTAAATATTCCTGTAAAAGCCCTATACAAATTTTCTTTTACAAAAATTATAATCATAAAGTGTTGTTAAATCTGTTTTTAAATGAATATGAACAATTGATATATTTAAAATATAAGGCATCTTTATTTTTATCTGAATTTTTAGAGCACTGATATTTCTGAAATAGCTTACGAAGCTTTAAAAAAGAGTCAAATTAAGAAAGTAGTTATGGTTGGAAGAAGAGGACCTATACAAGTTGCTTTTACCATTAGCGAATTTAGGGAACTTAGCCGATTGCCAAATTGTCATATTGAAATGCATGATCCTTCTATACCCAAGCTAAGTGGACTTTTAAAAAGAAAAGGTATTAGTTTTACATTTGATATGAATTTTCTCACTATATGATCTTTATTTTTGTGACATTTTTTTATAAGGTCATATACGTAAATAAGCCTCTGCTATTAACATTTTAGAAGTTTACATAGAAGATTAAATAATTCATAGCCTTTCATACACTACAATATAATTCTTAATTAAATTTTTTTTCATTAAAAACATATCACTTGATTAAAAATGTGTATAAAATAATAAACTTTCTTATTTGTGTTTAAAGAATAATAATGAAACTACATAAATTTAGGTAGTCTTTGAATCATAATAGAAGTAGGTCTAAATGTCTTCCATTCATAAGTGAAGGATATTTTGTAACTGTTAAATTTACTTGATTTCAGTTTAATATTTTTTATTTAATATAAACCCATTAAATGATAATCATCTCTTCAACTGCTTTAGAAATCGCTTCTATAAATTATTTATCACATTCATTAATACAAAATTTAAAAGAAAATCTCAAATGTTTTGTGATGTTTTTTATTAATTTTTGACCATCCCGAAGAAATCACTACTTTGATCAATATTTTTTTTTTAAATTTTGCATTTAATTTGCTGCCATAATATAAATACTTTAGTCAGTTCTTTTATGTTATTATTTTTTAATGATTCCTTTTCAACTTTTTTTTATTTTTTGTTTATTATTCGATTGTTCCTATTAATTTCTAATTTTTTCATTATGAAATTTTCTTGATCAATAATGCAGATCTCTGAATTTTTTTGTGAAATTTTATTTATTTTTGAGTTTCAAACATAAAATTTTTTTAATAATAATTATTTGTCATTTAAAAAATAAATGGTTACTTTTTTGCAATAACCTTTCATTACAATTTATTTTACGTGACTTCATAGATATGATTTAAATTCATTTAAAATTTATTTAATGTTTTTTATCATTTAGAATTGAATTTACCGAGGCGTGCACAGCGCATGACTCAGCTACTTTGTGAACTTTATGAGAAACAGAATAGCTTAAATCAAAGTAAAAACTGTATAGATTTAAAATTTTTCCGAACTCCAAAAGAAATTATACCCGACAGTGATGGTAGAGTTGAAAAGATAATTTTCAAAATTAATGAAATGGAAGTATGTATTTAAGAATTTACCTTTATTTATATGGAGCTTTTTAAAATTTATTGTTCATGTAATTCTGTACCCATAGGATTTTACTTCACCAGAAGGTTCTAAACTTAGAATAACTGATGAAGAAGATGTTGTAAATTGTGGTTTGGTAATTATATTTTTATTTCATAAAAATATTCATAGTATTTCATGATTATGATTCGAAATTTTAAATTTAAATATAATTTAATAATTTTGAGCTTAAAAGTTAATTACCTAAAATAGTTTAATACTGAAAATACATAACCAAAAATGATGTAAATTATATATATATATATATATATAATATAGTAATGCATTTAAAGAAAGTTTAAATGCTACATAATACAAATTTTAACTGGAAATAATTTACTTTATTTGCATTTATATAATTCTTGTTTATAGATATGTAAAATTAATTATTGCATTGATATAAAACTTATTTAATTGAGATTTTTCAAAAACATTCTTTTAAAATTGCATGTAAATTTTTAATGTGCAGAGTTTAAAATTATATCATTTCTCCTTATCAATTCTTTTTCAGTAAAAATAAAAATTCTATTAAAATTAGTAAAAAGGAAAAAAATTGCAAATAGGTAATTTTTTTAAATATATATATATATAATAGCAAAAAAAAAAAAAAAATTTTTAAAAATAATTAGTTTGAATTTCATCTGCAGTGAAATAATTTAAAGAAAATTCATTTTTATGAATTTTATAAAATTAGTTTTTAATGATTTCGAGGAGAATTTTTTCCTAGTATCTATGCATCTATAGTATACATTTTGATAAATAAATATACCTAAAAATGCAAAAAATTTTTACCATGTTTAAGTAATGATTAATTATATAATTTTTAATGTTTATAATTTGATAAAAATCATATAAAAATTTGAAATTGAAAATAAAAAAATTTTAAAACCAATTGAATTATATATTGCTAAAAACCTGGCATGTAAATTTTATAATATGTAAATATTGTAAGTATGTAATATTTTATGACAAATTATTTCTTTTTTGTTATGTAGGTTGTTCGTAGCATTGGTTATAAAAGTCTTTCTATAGATCCTTCTATACCATTTGATGATAAAAATCATGTTGTTCTCCAAAAAGCAGGCCGAGTTCTTGGTAAAAAGGTAATTTTAACATTTTTCTTTCTTTAAAAAAAAAACATTTATTTCTTGCCTTGTTATTTTATACTTTTTTTTTTTTTAAATTCATGATTCTTCTAAAATAATTTTAATAATAATAATAGTAAAAACATATTTTCGATTTATTTCGATTTGATTTTTCTAACAAAAATTTCTTTATTTATATTTTTCAATACGTTTATTAATTTTAAAAAATCAAGTATTATCATCTTTTCAATAGGTATAATTTTTTTTTTTGTCATTGAAAATGGGTGAACATCATGTATTATTTATGTATCCCATGATTAGCCCACCAACAGGTGATGAGGGAAAGACAATCCCTTCCAAAAATCTTTTTAAAGGTAACTTCCTGCATTTGTATGTTTTATGGGAAAAATTTGGAAAACTCCCAGCAGGTAAAGCCTTATTATCCAAGCGAAATATTTTTACACATATTGTCACAATTGCCATAGAATCTTCTTGTTTCTGAAAGCAGTGGTTGCAATAGTACCACCAGCTCATTCAAACATTGGTCCTCTTGCATGTTATCTGCACGTTACTAAGATTTTAGCAATTGTTCTGCATGTTTTTAAAATATATTTCTTACATTTTATTATAAGCTAATCCTCTTATACTATGATATTGCATTAAATAAGTTACATATTTATTCTAAAAATATTTATGAATTAAAAAAAAAAAATAAATGATTTTGTATTACGTAGATGGCAATTTTAGTTCAATTTTTATATATATTCTGATTGTGTAACAACAGCTACAACATGAAAAACATGCAAATTCTTAGCATCAACATTTGCGTTTGCTTTCAGAAACAAGACTTATTTGGCAGCAATTATTTCTGCATATTTTAGATTATTGGACTGCCTTCCTCTAGATCCTTTCCATTGCAACATGTAAATACAAGGCAATTAGTTATCCAAGAAATTCTTCTAGAGGGCAGTAATTTCCCTTTTCTATTTATCAAGGATTATACCATGCTGAATACATGTAAAAGCCTTTAAGAAGTTCTGTTGCAATACAATGTTTTATTTATTTTTCTCCTTAGATTGAAAATTGATTTGCAAATAATGACCAGTTATGTTAAAATGAAATTTTATGATGAAATAACACTTTTGCTATAATATTTATTTCTTTGACTTTACTTATTAGATATCAAAGAAAAGAAAACATTAAACATTAAAACAAATTTCTTCTTAAAATTAACGATTTATGCATATTAATTTATTCTCAACAATTTTTACTAAGGATTATACTGCAGTGGATGGGTGAGAACTGGCCCTATTGGTGTTCTAGCACAAACAATGAGTAGCAGTTTTGGAACAGCAGAACACTTGTTAGAGGATATTAAAAGAGGAGAAATACCGCATAATGTGCCAAAAGGAAGAGATTATATTTTTGACTTGTTGAAAAAGAAAGGTAATCATATATTTTGCTTTCTTCTTTGAGTTCTAATCCCTTTTAAAGTGGATGAATGTTCATATAGTTAAATAAAAATATCATCACCTTGGAAGGTGAATGCTGACAAGGGAATTCTAAAAATATATTTCATAGAATTGCACCTTATGTATATGCCATACCTATACACTCCTTTTTTGTTCAATCTGATTTCAGTTCTACATTTAGATCCCAAAAAGAAATTATAATTGTTTCATACTTCCAAAAGAAAAATGAAGTCTTCAATGTTATATAATGATGATGCAATTGTAAAGATTGCAGGATAAGCTAAAAAATAGTGATGGTAACTTTTATAATTTGACCAAAGGTGCAGTTGCATTGTTGATGAAATGGTAAAGCCAGATATTCAACAACCAGGAATTCTAATCGTTGCCTTATGGCTATATTTTTTTTACTACTGAATGTTGTGACAAATGGCCAAATTATGTTCTTAAATACAAAGAAATTACATACTAGACATCTCTGGAAATATTTAGAATTTTAACTTTCTAAATCAGCAAAAGAAGCCATAAATTAATACTTCCTAAAAGTTTAAAAATTTTTAAAAACTAATATCAAATCAAAAAAATATATTTCTGTTGATTTAAGCTATCAAGAGTTTCTGTGGGCTGGAAAGAAAACATTTTAATAATTGAGCTTCTTGATTTTTTATTAAATTTTGCATATATAATATTTGTTTTCATTACTTATATTCCATCTCAATTCATGCCAGAAGTACATATTTTAAAATATAATATTTTCTTGGCAATAACATATTTATATATAATTTTTAGTACTGTAAACTATATAATACAGATTTAAGAATGCCTTTTTCTTTCATTTGAAGAGTTTTTAATATAGATTTATAGAACTTTTTAAGTTAATTTTCATGAAAGATCTCAGGATATTTTTGAAACTAATAAATTTTTTGAAATTGCATTTTGAACAGTTGGATTTTATTGTTTTTGGTGAGTATATGAAATTTTTGTGGAATCCCTATCAAACTTTTATGGAGGTACAGTAACATCTTTTTTTTTTAACCCATCATGTCCTGCCAGATTATTGAGCATCAATTTATTTTAAGCGGGATTCATTCGAAAATTCAGTGCCTCACTTTAGAATGCATCAAAATATCGAATGTTGGATGACGAGAGGTTACTGTAATTTCATTTTTACAATAGAAAATTTTTCTTATATACTTTTCTTTTATTTAGGTGTGAAATATGTTACATTTGATGACTGGAAGAAAATTGATAAATTTGAAAAAGAAAAAGGGAAAGAGATGGGAAAAGAAAGGGAAAAATTTTATAATGTTGAAGAAGTTCTTAAATTTCTAGAAGAATCAAAATAAAAGTTGTTGCACATCAAGAAATATTTTTATAAAATATACTTAGATTTTTGAAAAGTAAATTCCGGTATTATTTTTTTATGAATAAATGTTACATAGGTTCTTTTTTTCACTGTGGTCTTTGTGTTTTCATCTGTGAATTTTTAAGATGCAAAAATGTCATAACACATTCCACCACTCCAATTTAAGTGCAATACAATTATATTTTATTGTTCCCATTAAATATTATATACTTCAGGCTTAGCTACATTGAACATTCAAGTACTGTATAGTAGTTACAACTGTACACACATTTGGATGATTTTTTAATTATATTTATACTTTGATAATTTTAAAACATTCTGCAGTACATAAAAATGAAAAATGCTGTTTTGTGAGCTATTTGTACAATTAGTAAAAATACAAAATAAGGTTATTCCATTTCATCATCCCATTAAAAATCCGAGCATTTTTTAATCCTCTGCATCTGCATTGACTAGTAATATTACAAGTACAGAAAATAAAAAAATTGCTTGCCCTGATATATTCACATTTTTACAAAAAACAGAATATTATAATAGGGCTGAATTGCATTACATTAATGGGCTGCTTCAACTGTTTTACATAAACAGGATTAATTGGGCATCAATCTGGAATCATTCTTGCAAATGGTATTTTATTAATATGTAAATACTACAAGCTAATCCTTGATCATTGTGAATGAATATGGAAAAAAGTTTTATTACTAATTTGAAAGTTTTATTATTAATTGCAGAACTACAATTTTTTTTTCCACCATTGAATTAGACATTTGCCAAAGAGTTAAACTATACAATGGTTTTTTGGCACAAGGGTTATTATTCATAAACGGGTATTAAAAATTATTTTGAGTATAGAAATAATCATTGCTTAAGTTGGTAAACCTGCAAAAAAAAAAATATAACAATTACAGATGGAAGCCTTGTTTTGCACATTAGATTGTCAGAATACATGTGCTTATACTGCTTAGCACAGTAATGTTAAAGGCATATTAAAAATGTTTTATTACTGTACTTTGAAATAAATACAATATATATATATAAAATATTAATTCAAAACGAGCTGATAATGAAAAATAATTATGGCTTTTAAAGACTTATGATACCACACACATTTTCAAAATAATAGCAAAAACAGATTACATGAATGTAATAAGGCATTATTTATGACATGATTTCTATGCAAACTCCAGAGTTCTTGTTGAAAATCAGAAACCATGAAATATAACGGGAAAAAAAGCATTTTATACAAGAAAAATGTAATTATATCAACAGCACATCCATTAAAAACAAACCTTTCAAGTTTAAAATTTAAAAAATCTTCCAACAGAATTTTTTTTATAAAACATCCAGTTTTAAATAATCATAATTTGCTAGACATCAGAAACTAATAGCAAATACTTATTGCATAGGAGCTACAAATTAGAAATCAGCTTAATTTGTGATATCAACAATTATATTTTTAAAAAATTACTTTTATGGGCAACATATCAAAAAGAAATTATAAAAAAAATTTAAAACTAAAATTTCTTTAGGATTATAAATTCTTTTTTATTTCACCTCGAAACATGAAGAAAAATAATTGAGAATGTTAAATTCCTTCTTAAAATAACAGTACAACAAAAATAAAAATCCAACTAGTTAGGAAAAGTTCTAACATAGGTACGTATCGGTATATAATATACTTTTATTACATTTCTTTGAAATTATGTAAAAGCCATAACATTTATTATAGGTTTATAAATGATAATTCAATGTCTCTCATAAAATTTCATAATAACCTGTTGAATGAAATAATTCTTAACAGATTTTATTTGTACAATTGTTCAACATTGATAATTTCTGAGGTAGAATGATGCACCAGGGAAGAATATACAGATCCAGTAAACTTTAAAGGTTTATTTTTTTAATCATTAGTTGTATTTCATGGTTTCGAAACATCTCCTAAAATATATTAATTTATATGACAAATGATCATTTATGTACATAAATTCATGAAATAAAAATGGTGACCATAGAATATTGTATTACAAATGCTCAATTTTCAGACATTTAAGCAAAAACCTTAAAAAAAATTGAGGAACTCTCTTTAAACAGGGGAGGAAAAGGGTGATAGAATTGACATGTGCATATATATATAAACAGATAAATCTGTTCTAGATTAGTCTCCTCCAAATAAAGGCAGCAAATGTCTTCGTAATTCTTACAATTTGAATTTACAAAATGCTTGATTGAACTACATATTTTGTTTAAATAATTTTTTTTTCCATGTTCAGTTTTTAATATTCTCACTGCACCGGGCAGGACCAGACTATAATAATTTGCATATTGCAGTTGCCGATCACTCCAAATGCTGATTCTGTACAAGGTTTTTTTTTTTTCAATTGTTTTTTTATTTGCAATCAATATATTCTCTTCATTTTTGCACTTCTTCGTCAAGCATTGCATCTAATTGATCGGAGAGGTTTGCTAACATGTTTTCGATGTCATCAATTACATCTCCTGGAGATATTGCTTCTGGTGTTCTAAAAGAATAACAATAAATTAAAATTTATTATTATTATTATTTTTTAATTTTCCTTTCAAAATTAAAGAATCACTGAATTTTTTTTTTTCCAATATTGTCTTACTCCACTTTGATTTACACACATTTTTATTCCGATTTTCAATCAAAGTATTATTTTCATTATTATTATTTTTTTTAAATATTATTTTGCATCAAAAACATTCTCCCAAGTTTCAACATATTTCCTGTGTCGGTTTAAGATCACAGATACAAAAGAATACAATTGGCTTGGTTTGACTTGACTTGACTAGGTGCTTTGAGATTTTTGAGCATAAATCTAGCACCTAGTCAAGTCAATCTAATTATACAATTACAATTGCCCGTGAATTATAGGTAGGACATTATGGTATATGAAATAAATATTTACATATAATATTTTTTGTTTCTAATAAAATGATGTATAAACAAAAATTAAAAATATATCTTAATTATTAATTTATTTATTACTTCTGCATTAAATAAGAAATTTAGCAATTATAAACAACTTAATAATTTTTTCAGAATATTACGATTTTCTTAGCTATTAAACTTCACTTGAACCACTCATTAATACAGAGAAACTTTTGTGGAGGCATTCTCAATATAGCTTATGTATTTATTTATCTATTATATAATGTAATACTTACACATCATATTCATGTTCTACACTTGATGAATGATTTACTTTTGCCGTATTGTTCTCAGTAATGTTAGCTTTTGCTTTATGGGCAGCTATTAGGTAAAGGAAAGAGTATAATATTTAGAATTTCAAAATTTTTCTATGAATAAATTTTTACAGTTTACGATAAAATATATTTTTAAAAAACCCCTCAAATTAATATAAACACTTTAAATGCTAATATACGCAATAATACTATTTTATACTACAATAGAATTAATTAAAATTACTAGAATACAACATTAAATATTTACAAAAAAATTTTTTTTTTATCATATTTAGTACATATTACACAATTTTTGAAAAATTTATATAAAATAAAACATTTTTTGAAAGTAAAAATAGTGTTATAAATAAATAAATATGCAAAGTTATTAGTGATTGTTTAACATACAAAACACATTGAAATCAAACATTCCCCACTTACCTTTTAATTGGGAGCTCAAAGAACCGTGAGGTGGAATAGCAGGGTAAGGTTTTGACACTTTTTGCTTAATAGTCCCAACAGTTTCATTAGCAAATGGCAAAGCGGATGAATCAACACTACCAGAAGAACCCGATGAATCCTTCCGCCTTTGCCTGAACAAAGGATTGTTGAAAAGTTCATCCATGGGCTCTGGATTATCACTGGTGGCAGATTTACTTGATTTATCATCCACAACGGCTGAAGGCAATGGTGATGGTGGAGGAGGGAAGTCCTCGGCACGAACACAATCTATTTCTTTACATCCTTTTGCAATGCTTTTGACTATTTGCTCATTTTTGAATTTAGTATCATCTTTTGGAAGTTCCATAGGTGGCCTCTCACCTTTAGCGGAGTTGCTCCGTTTAGGAGGTGGGGGTGGAGGTGCCCTTTTCAAGGTGGCACTTCTTGGAACTGTGGAAGGTCCGTGTCTAGGTGAACCATCCAGACTTGACCAGCCATCAAGCGTCCGACTTTGATTGATTAGAGATTTGAATTCATTGTCCGGTATGTCCATAATGGCTTCGGCGATTTCCTCGCGAGTTTTTGCAGCAATTTTTGCCATGGGTCGCAATTTGACGAGACCTTTGGGCCGGTTTAAGGTAGCAGTACCTTCGCACTCGTACTCAAAGTCCTGGTCTAGGTCTGTGACGTGCCAGTTTTTGGTTTGGTTTTTGGAGGGCTCCATTGCCACGGCAGCGAGGGGTGTGGGTGGTGGAAATGGCGCAGGAGATGAAGATGCAGAGGTTTGCAACTCTGAGCTACTGATGTTCGTAATATTTGTGGAGATGGTATTTTCTGTACTAAGACTCTCCAATGATCTTACCCTAGATGGTGAAATTAGCTAAAAGACAAATGAATGTTCTTAAGACTTCTTATTTTAATATTGATAAAGATTTTACAAAAATCCCTAGAAGTAATCTTTATTAACATATTAAAAGACACATGAAATACATCTTTATACTATGTACTGTTATTAAAGTCTTTAAACATTATTATTTTATGTTAAGTATGCATTGGTATTGCTGTTTCCGTCAGAAGTGTTTTGAGCTGACAGACTAAAAACATCAAATTTTAATTAAAAAAAAAAAAAAAATTCTGTAAGAACATTATACAGAATTTCCAACTTAAAGATACCAATACATATTGTGATATAATAATAGATTACTATTGAAAACATTTATACAGAGTAATTATATCGATGTAGTATTATACTTAGCTAAGAAACATTTATGCTTAAATTAAAAAATGTTTTCTTTTTAACTTATAAAACGGCACTTCGAAACCTGATATTTGAAAGAGAAAATATCATCACATCATAAATTCAAAATAAAGAATCAATTGATGAAAATTATTTATTACAATTTTTATTCAACACTGTATGAACAATATTGTAAAAAATATATCTTCTTCTTCAGAGGTGCAACAGCCCTATAGCGGGCTAAGGCTGTCTGCCTACTGACAGAATTCGAGACAACAGATATTTTATTTTTTACGGGCTACGGCTGTCAGCCTTATAACCAACGCTCTATAGGCATATTAGATAGGGATCTACGGTTTAAAGTGATTCCGAACAACTCGAACCCGAAATCTGTGACACTGAGGGGCAAGAGCGCTAGTCACTCGACCATCAAGAACACCCTCTCCCTCGAAAAATTAATATATATATATATATATATTGTAAAAATCATACGTAGTTTTCAATTTAAAAACCCATTAACATGAAAGGGTATTCGTTCATATGTTATTCGAATTTAAATATTAATTAATTATAATTTTAAGTGTCTGAAATAATACAGAAAAACTTTGTTAAAAAGATATATCGACTTCAGAAAATTTTTGGGGTCTTAAACAGATTAAAAAAAAAAAAAAAAACTCAAATCATTCATTCTTGTCTAAAATTAAAAATAAAAAAATAAAAATAATCCAATTCTATAACACAGATACACTATCAAAGCAAATGGTGCATCATTTTTCTTTTCATCACTTTTTAAAACTGATGAACAATTCAAGATATTAAAACAATGCTTAAAAAGGTGTCACCACTCACCGAATTGAGATGCCGTTGTGGTGCTGTGAGATGGCTATGTTCTGCGCCGAGTTGTGAACCGCCTGCAGGAAGAGGCTCTCCTCCCTCAGCGGCGACTGCTGAAACGTCTTCATCTCCGGGATGGAATCCGTGGACGGCGAACTCTTTGGACGATGCGTAGAGATGGCCACCTCCTGACTCGGATAGTGCAGGGGCTGAACGTCGCCTGCGGGGGGAAAAAAAGAAATCTCAATAAGCATCAAGCTGTTATACAAAACAATATTTTCTCATTACGCTGTGTTTCAGGAACACCAAAGTTACTCTAAAAATTTTAATAATTAAAAAGAATGTAACTTTAATAATTAAAAAGAAGGGTACTAAGTATTGGTCCATAAGAACAAGATGATTCATAAGCATTTAATACTGGAACAACCATTTCTGTGGTTCAAAGGTGGTTCTAGGCAACTGCCCTGATATCGAGCTTACTCCTCATCGTATCTTTGATTGCCCAGTTGTTGCAGCCACCATGCATTGTCTGGACTAACCCTCGGAAGAGGACGTATATTCAAGCTGGCAATCAGCATAGCCAATATTATTCGGAAGCACCACGATGTTTGATTTTCTTCTTCTCTGCAGGGGATAAGATAGCAATAACAAAGGTGGTTCCTCAGAAAGAAATATTTTTTCAAGTGGTTAGTTTGGGCTAGTTTATTGGTTTCAGGTGGTTAGTTTGTAAGGGTATCATACTTAGCACTAATAAAATCATCATCATTTCAGTTCGAAGAAGAGTAAAAATCGAATAAATGACGTATAATTTTAATTAAATGTAGAATCAGAATTTATTTGGACGATCAGTAACAAAATTAAATATTTTTAAAAATTTAATTTTTTATATATATATAAATCTACGCTTTTATTATAATTTTTCTTTGAATTTTGATTTATTTGTTTCACATAAAATATGCCAGACTAGTGGCAACGTGCGCCGCTGGTGAGCATTCGGGCTGAGGTTCCATCCGCTGGCGGCTTTGTTGTAGATACCATTTCAAAAAACGAGAATGTTCGATGGCGTTTAGGATGTTCAGTATCTTGCCTCATGAATCGGACTATCTGATGGGAGTTTTCCGGGTTTTCTCCCATAAGATACGCAAACGCGAGGTAGTTCCCCTAAAAGTCTTCAAGGGAAGGCACTGCCCTCCTTCAACGACACGGAGCCTTCTACCTACAGGTGCTAAATCACAACAGAAGCTGTTCCCTCCTTTCATGAGAACACTTGGGTTCATGTACTTGGTCTAGATATTGCTGTCGACCAAGTGAGATAAGAAACAACAACAACATAAAATATTAATTTTTCATGCAACATTAGAAACTAATGCATCCTAGTTATTCAAGAGTAAAAATAATTTTTAATAAATCACTTTAAATTATTTGGACTAAATCATGAATTTATTGTATCAAAGAATCCGAAAAAATCTTTAAATACCCTGAAGTTAAGTTTGCAAGCTCAAAATTTGTCACAACTTGACATAGAAAAAAATAACTGCAGAAATAGCTTTTAAAATAACAGAACGGAAAGATTTATTGCCAAGTTATATTAGTGGTTATATATTCCCAATATACTAGTTTATATTTCCAACATATATTCCCAATTATATTAGAGCCAAGTTATATTATAAAGCATCAACACGTAACAAGACTACAGGCCAATTATTTTCAAAGACATCCAAAACATATCTTTTCTCATTACAGAAACATAGCATTTATTTACCATGACAAAAATAATAAAAGAATATCACACATTTACTAAAACTAGAAAACTTTGGGATAAATTTAAAATACATTTTGCCATAAAGTAAAATAACAAAACAAAACAGTAATAACAACTCTCCACTTAAAATATTAATTTTTAAAAACATCAAAAAGTTGATTTGTAAGGAAACATTTTAAATAGTATAACGCTTACTAAGTGTAGAAGGTCTAGGAAAAGTTGAACATCCACTTATAGAGCCACCGGGACGATTCTGCATAGTTGACTGGGGGTACAAATTGGGCCGTCGACCATGGTTAATATCTTCTATGCGTTTTATTGCCAGTAAAATACGTTTTTGATGGCCTACAAATAGCAAATAAAATAATTGTAAGTAAACCCCATTTTACGAGCTAAATATAAATATAAATGTATTTATTGCAAGGTGGTAAGTAATATCAATTGATTTTTACCTAGTTTTTGTATTCCAATGTCTTCTAAATCTTCCCATGTTAAATCGGTGACTTTGTCAATCGTGTTGTAATTTTGTTGACATAATGTATCAAAATATTCCTCCAAACGCAGCAACTGCAGCCACTCAATAAGGAATCCTGTTGGATAGATAATGTATTATTTTTTTTTTTTTTTTTTTATCAAATCTATTTTGGAATAGGTAAATTATTTATTCGAATAAATTATTTATTCATAGTATTAAATGAACTTTTTACATTGTATAATTTAAACACGAAAAAATTTAATACACATGTTAAAAGTAATTATTTTTTATTTTTAACTCCTTGTTACTACAGCTCTAGTGGTTGGCCGTCTGCCTACTGGCAGATTTCGAGACAGGCGATGGTTTATTTTTACAGGGTAGGATTGTCAACTCTACGCCCAAAGCTGACACAATTGACTGAGACCTATGTTTTAAAGTGAATTCGAACAACTATAAACATCCATGGCACAGCCGGGATTCAAACCCGAAACCTGTGGCACCGAGCGCCAGAGAGCTTATTTTGCATTTTATGAACCTTAAATACCATATTAGGGAAAATATGATATTTTTTAAAGTGTTATTAAAAAAATTAAATTTATTACAGTTATTTATTTATTAAAATTATAAATTTTTAAGTGTTATTGCAAAAGTTATATTATGTTGTTGTTTTTTAAAAGTAACATAAATAATGTATGACATAATAAAATTAACAAGAATATTAATAGAATATTTGCTAACTGAAAATAAGCTTTTATATTTTAATTAGAAATTCACACTTGCAGATAAAAAATTGTTTTTCTTAAGGCTCGTGCTCACCAAGGCGAGAAGATGCAAGCGAAAAATTTGACCAATCACTAGAATCACCGCGGTCGCCTGAAACCGGTTTGCAGTCCGCCGCTTGGAGTTGCCCAACTTTCAACTCGAAGCGGTTTTCACTAGGCGTAATGCTATTTCTGATGTTTCGCTGTGAAGGGGTCGAAAAAATTTGTCGCTTGCCTCTTGAATCTTCACGTCTCTCGCCTCAGTGGGAACGAGCCTTTAAGCCAAATTATGAATGTAACATAACTAATTTTCAGGTATATATTTTGCATTTATTAATTTGTTTTATTTAAGTATGAATGCTAAAATGTATCAAATAAAATTTTAAATACATACCGGCTTATATTCTGGTATTCCATCAGAAATATTTAATTTTCCTATTTCTGCTTTTAATTTTCTTCGATGGTTGGGCTTTGTAATGCCTATAGCAGTGAGGTCCTAGAAAAACAGTACATAATACATAAATATTAATACAAAAATACACTCATGTCCATAAATTAAGGATAATTCAGAATCACACAGAAATTGAACTCTAAAATAAAAATTTCACCTGTAGCATTATCACCACACATATCGAAGAAGAATATGTAAATTACAGGAAACCACCAGATGGCGCGGATAGTACGTCACAATGACGAGAGTGTAAGAGAGGGTATATAAGGAATGGTGGCAAAGAAGTAAAATTGTTCATAAGCGCTTTAAAAGCCTTTCAGTGCAATAACCGCATAGTTCTGGCACAAAGGAAGCATTTGGATGATTTTTTACGTGGTAGAATTATCGGACGACTGGAATGTGAACGTACCCAGCTGGAAGTATCCGAGGAACTTGGAATCGCCCAGAGTGTCATCTCCAGGCTTTGGCAACGATTCCAAGATGATGGTAATGTGAGTAGATGTTACAGCACAGGTCGCCCCGAGTTACAACGCCGAATGAGGACCGGTATTTAGCAGTTACTGCCAAAAGAAACAGACGCAGCACAGCATCAGACCTGTCTCGTCAGCTCTCTTCAGCTACCGGTACGACAGTTTCAAGGCAGACCGTGTACAGACTCTTAGGGCACATTGGTCTATATGCTCGTAGGCCTGTCAGATGTGTTCCACTTACCGCAACTCACTGTCGCCTGCGATTAAGCTGGAGTAGAGAGCATGCATTGTGGACACCGCAACAGTGATCTTGTGTGATGTTTTCCGACGAGTCCAGGTTTAGTTTCTAGTCTGATTCTCGCCGGACTTTCATATGGAGAGCGCCAGGCACCCGTTACCACCAAGAGAACACCATTGAACGACACCGTTACGGTGGTGCAGGATGGCTCGTTTGGGGAGGAATTATTCTTGGTTCCAGAACTGACCTGCATGTTCAGAGTGTAACGATGACAGGCCACATCTATCGGGATGTCATTCTGGAACAACATGTACGTTTGTTTCGGGCGCCATGGGTGCTGAATTTCTGTTTATGGATGACAACGCCCGTCCTCACCGTGCAAACATTGTAGACGAATGCCTTCAATTGGAGGATATCCCCCGTATGGATTGACCAGCATACTCACCGGACTTGAATCCAATAGAGCATGTGTGGGATATGCTTGGCCGACGAATTGCAGCCCGTCAACCCCCTCCCGCCTGTCAACCGGAACTTCAGAGGGCATTGATTGATGAGTGGTGTAATATTCCTCAAGATCAGATTGATAATTTGATACTCAGCAAGCCTAGGCGTTGTAAGGCCTGTATTGCATCGTCCGGGAGACATACTCCATATTAACCATCATACTAACCATGTTATACTGTTTTTTGTAAATAGGTTCTTTTTGAAATTTGCTCCAGGAGTAAAAATCGCAATTTTTATTAATTATGTCAAACATATAGCATTTTTTTTGCTCTTTACTTTTTGTTTAATAAATAGACTTTTCAAATAAGTCAAATTTGTTTTGCTTTTGTCTCTTTGTTTGCCTGAACTTCATTATCCTTAATTTATGGACATGAGTGTATTATACAATAATACAATAATTATAATAATACATAAATATTATACAATAATACATAAATATTAATACAAAAATATAATACAATAATACATAAATATTACAATAATTATATAAATTTGAATATAAAATGTCATTCAAAAATGAAGTAAAATTGAACTAGGAGAAATTTCTTTCCTACACAAGTAATATTTTTTTATATCTATGCAATTAAAAATTACACAAGGTAATAAGCTGAATAGCACCTAATAAGAAAATAAAAGCATCTTTCGCATCAATCGTTGGGAAAAATAACATGCATTGAAACTTCATTTATGAAAAAGAAAATTTTTAATACAATATTGTTTAATCCACGAAAAACATATTTTATTAATTATTAAAAACACATCATATTTTTACAACAGTATAAATAACAAGTAATAAAAAAATTTTTTTTTTTTTTTTTTTAAGTCAATTCCTACTTAGGTCAACAAAGAAGAATTTTATTTTAGTTATTTTTTATTAAATAATTACAATTAATATAAATAACTATATACATATGACAGAATCACAATATTAAGTGGCAAAATTTTTTTTTCTCCCACATAAAATTAAAATTAATTAATTAAATTTAATGAATGAATTAATATTTGAAAAACTGTATTAACATTAAGTGTCATCCACTACGAAAAAATGTATTTGAACTTGAGTGGATGAATAAAAAGTATTTTATGAACGATTGAAAATTTGAACAAGATATTATAGGGAGAGAGGGAACTAATAGTAGGAATTGGAAAAGAACCTTGAAATTTATAATTGTTTAGATTCTTAAAGAAATAAGCAGTCGTGTATAAAGAATATACAATTAACAAATACATTAAAAAAGCATTTTTTTCAGAAGAAAATATGGAAAAATACATTTCTGACGAATAAAATATAAAAGTAGCGACATTCTAAAAATTTTTTTCTTTCTAACGAATTATCGATTCTCCTTTGTAACAGTGTAGTATTGAATAAAATTTGAATAAGCTGTAAGAATGAGTTCCAATGTGGAGATTTTCTTTCAAAATGAGATTAATAAACTTTAAAAAAGAATAGATTTCTTAAAATTACTCGACATGGAACAATTTAATAAAAAGATTTCCTACCCATTTCCAAATCAAATTTGAAAAAGAAACTTTTATTGTATTTCAATACAAAAGGTACTTAAGGAATTTGTGAAAAAGAGATTTAAGTTAATCTCGGAATTCTGTTAAATGTCCTTTAAGGAAATAAATACAACTACTGAAATATTTATTTAACTTCACAAGAAAAATAAGTAAAAGATTCATTTAAAGTTTATTTAAGTCTTTCAATTTTCTAAATAAATCTTAATTAATAGCTTTTAGTCAATTAACTACTGAAATCCATTAATAAAAAAAACTTGCTAGAAAAAATTACAATCAATAGTCGTTTTTTTTAATTTTTTTATTTTAATTTCAAAATGCTTTCTTTCAAAGAAATTTTCAATTCAAAAAATAACTTTATAAAATTATTAAAAAAATAATTATCGTCTTTTATTAATCATATGTCTTATAATGTCAATTAGATATAATGAACCAAATTTGAAAGTTTGAATTTCGCTATTAATAACCATATGTCTTATAATGTCAATTAGAGGTAATGCAAGTTAGAGATACAAATAGAGATCCTGGTTTGCATGTTCGAATTTCGCTATCAATAATCATATATATACACTGAAGAGCCAAAACATTATGACCACCCCTACATTTTGCAATGAACTAGCCTGGATGACGTGGAAGGCACGTGATCAGGTGGAAGTGGTATTTAACTGGTATTAAGTGGTTTTTCCATGCCAAGGCGGGTTGAAGCTGTGTTGAGCGCCAAAGGTGGGCCAACTCGTTATTGAAGGTGGTCATAATGTTTTGGCTCTTGAGTGTATGAGTATATATATATATAAATCGAAAAATACAAGTCTACATTTATAAACTATTTAAGACTTTTCACATTAATATAAAAGACATAATATTAAAACTTTTTAATGACAGTGTTTAGGATTTATCAAATATATTTAGTATCCAACAACAATTTAGTGTTTATAAAATATTACAATCAAATTATCAAATTTATATTTTAGTTTTCTCGTTCATGTGGAAACTGTTTGAAATCTATTAATACATTCATTTAAAATATCAGCATGCTTAAAAATTTGGATTTGTTGTCAATATGCCCATTTAGTCCAAAAAGTAAGATCAGTTTCGAATTTAAATTTCCCGGGTAATATGGTATTTCAATTTTTTTTTTTCTTTTTTAGGTTGTTGGCACTGTCCTTGACATCTGTGTGAAATCTGAGGTCAAAATATTCATTAGTGCTTGAGTTACGCTTGGTTTTGTGAGATGCTAAAACTGAATCCGGCGATTTTTAAATGTCTCTTCAATTGACTGAAAACAGTGTCCCCGGAGTGGTCTTGTGAGTTTAGGGAATAGTCAGAAGTAGCACGATGCTAAAGCAGGTGAATACGGTGGTTGTGGAACGATATGGGTTTCAATTTTGGCGAAAAAGTCCTGAAAAATCAATGCAGTGTGAGCTGGCACATTCATTGTTTTCGGTACCAATCAAGATTTGACGCATTTGAGACCCAAAACATATTTAAAATGGAATTTTGAAATTCCAACATCATCAGCAAGGTCTCTAATTGTGAATCGACGGTTTGCAAACACCAAATCTTTAATTTTTTTTGGGCGTAAGCCTCGTCGGTTGATGTTGGTGATCGACCAGAGGGCTCTTCGTCTTCAACGCGTTCTATGCCTTCTTTGAACTGTTTATACCCCTTCTAAACATTTCCTTCCGATATAGGAATGCTCACCGAAAGCCTTCTGCTACGTTCTATACATTTCCGCAAACAAAATTTAACGCAAGTTCTTGCTCAATTCATTCAGACATTTCAAAAATCGCCGGAATCAGTTTTGGCATCTCACAAAACCAAGCGTAACTCCAACACTAATGAATATTTCGACGTCGAATTTCACACAGATGTCAAGGACAGTGCCAACAACCTAAAAAAGAAAAAAAAAAAATGTAATATATATGCAAGGGAAATGTAAATTGAAAATTGGTCTTACTTTTTGGACACAGTAGTATACCCATTTAGTTCACATATGAAACAAGTAATTAACATATTTTTTATTGTCACAGAAAATAATGTTACACATTTGGAATAGGAATTGTAGGAATTTACCTCGGGCGTCATTCGTGTGATGGTCGGCATGTCGTAACCAGAGAGTAAGAAAAATGGGATGTATTCCTCAAAATGTAAAGTTGCCAACCAAGTGCTCAACACCTCTACATCCTACAAGAAAAATTACAAGTCAAGTCATAACTTTCATAACACATAAATCATTTTATATATTAAATTCAATTTCATTTCAAATTGAAAGAATAGTGTTGAACATAAACTTTGTAAATGTTCTTAACATTCAAAATCGGATTTGTACGGACTGAACATTTTAATTCAGGTTTAGTAAAATTAAAAATACATAAGAACAGAATTTTCAATAAATATGCATTAATTTATCAATATATTTTACATATTTCGAAAATTATAACTTTTCTTTTAAAAATCTATCAATCTTTTAAATCAACCAAAAACACACATTAATAAACTTACCGAGCAATAGTTAAAATTTGGAGGAATGTCACAATTATTTATATTTTTCAATGCTCTAAATTATATAAAAAAAAATGAAAATCAACTTTGGTTCAATTAAATCAATTACATTTTGAAACAAAAATTATGCTTTGATTCGTAACAAATTGACTGCTAATTCAAAATCATGTCTAATATACTAATATACACAGTGTTAAAATGAGATTATAAAATTATAAAAAACATTAATAAAAAAGTTATATAAAAATAATAATTACATTCTTCAATGCTCTGCATAATATGAAAAAAGTTGAAAATCACTTTGATTCAATTAAATCAGTTTATATCTTAAAACTTAAAACAAAAAGCTATGATTTGAATCGTAACAAATTGACTACCAGGTGAAAATTATGTCTAAGATGCATAGTGTTAACAGAGATTATAAAATTATATAAAAATTTTAATAAAAAAATTATATAAAAATAATTATTACTATTTAATTATTCTTTTTCTCTTTATTTTTTACAAATTAACACTAGAAATGGCAAATACGAAGTGCAATACTGTAAATAAAAAACCATTTTTATATGCCTACATTTACTTTCAATAAGAGAAGTCCATAAAAACCAGAAAACAACAAGAAACTTGAATATTAGAGAATATTACAGAGTGGATATGAGCTTCAACTTCATAAAAAAGCAATATACAATTCTGTTTACATTCTTATTAATAAAGTACGATCGCAAATCTCCCGTTACGTAAGTCAGCCAGAGCTCTGCGTTTTTTTTTAACGTCTTAATGAGAGTGTCTGATCGTCCTTGACAAACGCAAGACCTCCACAAAACGTTGATGTTCATCAGCTGTGACTAGAGTAACTGGCTATAAGTTCCCAATTAGGCTCGCTTAGGGAGGGGAGGGGGGGACAGAGAAGAACAAGATGAGACGCCCAGAAGATGTAAGAATAATATGTATCCGTCGCTCTTCCCTGCATAGCCCCGCCCACATTCCGCCCTCATCTATTCAAGAGATCCCTCTTTTAATCATTCATGACTCCAAGGCGATAAAAGATGATAGAATACTGTGGTGACATTTAGGAAGAAGGAAAATTTAATGTTTCGTGCTGATATGGTGATTCGCAAAAACATGTGTATGCAGTTGATAAAAGTGGTACAAGTAATTGCATTTCAGATTCAAAGTTTTTTTTTTTTTTTTTTTTTTTTGTTCTTAATTATTTATTAAGTCAGTTTCAAAATCTTTAAATTAAAATTTCCTTTTTATTGTATACTAGCAATATATGTGTTAGAATGACTGATTTAAACCCAGTAAAAAATTTCGTTTTGACAAAGCCACAGAGACAAAGAGGAAGAGGACAACCCAGATAGGGCCGGATTTAGATGAAAAGAGGCCCTAGGCTATTCCACTTATGAGGCCCTTTCACCTCCCATTTTTAAGTTTGTAAATTACATGAGAGATAATAAAATGCATCATTACTGTGATATATATCAATATGTTAAATGAAACATATTGTGATGGGTACTAATCCTTATAAAAAATGTGGCACAAAAAAAGTCGAGAACACTTATTTGGACATTTATTCTCAGCACCCTATAGAGTACTTGTAACTATAATTAATCAAACATAAACAAGAAACAAAATTCAAATAATAAAAATCTTTACCCACGAAAATAAAATATGCAATAAAAATTATCAAATTTTCTATGAAATTAAATTAATTAATTCAATTTCAATTAATTAATTATATTCAATGCATTGAAGATTAAAGCAAATTCAATTCAGATAAATTTATTTCATAATAATATCAATAGGTCTGTTCGTTTGTCTGTTCCAATCTACACTTTATTTATGCAAGAACAAACCAGAGCTCAATAGCATAAGGAGCGTCAATAGTTGCCATAGCAATCAGTGAATGTATAAGCTATACTTTGGTGCAATCTAGTATATAGAAACGAACAGACACAATAAGCCGAAAGCGTTGATCTTAGCCAATACATTTTAAGTTTGTTTATCAGTCATATGTATAGAATTTCTCCTTATTTTCGATTCAGTGTTTTAGTGTTTACTGTTTTTAGAATAGTGCAATTCTAATTTTGCTAACAATTTGAATGTAGGCCCTCTTGATCTTGAGGCCCTAGGCTGAAGCCTAGTTAGCCTCTAGGAAAATCCGGCCCTGGACAAAGTGGAAGAGGAAGACCCAGGTTGTGATGGATAGACGCAGTTGAAAAGGATTTTGCTGTACTAGGGGTTAAGAATTGGAGGACCCTTGTCACCCAGAGGAATGCATGGACATTTCTTCAAAGGAAAGCCTTGACCCACTCAGGGCTGTCGTGCTATTGTGGATGATGAACAATATATGTGAAGTTTAAAACAGAAAAATAAATAATATATTCTCTTTTTTTCTGTTAGAACGTTCTGGTTTTTTAAAATATGATTCTTTTCCATAATCTTTTTTATTTTCAAAATGCATAGTCTTAAAAATATATTTTCTAATTGTGATTAACAAATGATTTTTACAGTGAATACAGTAATTTAACGTTATTTTAATATACATAAGTAATGTTCTTTCTGTTAGATCATTCTGGTTTGTTAAAATATGATTTCTGTCTATGTCTTTTTTTATTATCAAATTGCATAGTCTTAAAATATATTTTGCAATTCTAATTAATAAATTAGTTTAAAATAAACACAGTAATTTAACGCCATTTTAATATAAATAAATAACGTTCTTTATATAAGATTGTGTTTTTGACATAATCATTGCATTGTCATTCATGTCATTCAAAATTATTTCATCATAATATATTATATTTGATATAGAATATATTATATATAGTATAATATTTAGTATAATTATATTTAGTATACTATTATATAATATATTGATGTAGAATATATAATATTTTGATTTCTAAAATAGGAAATTTCGTATTGTTCGTGTTGTTTTTTTTTTTACATTACATTTTTTATTGAATATTTCATTTTTTTCTGCTAAAAGAATGGCATCAATTTTTTTAATAATATGCTTAAGAAGAACCAAAACATGAACAGTGAACAATATATTTTATAAAAAAAATTTTTTTTTAATTGGAACGGTAAGAGTTATCATGATTATTAAATTGACTGCCAATTCTCTAAATTCATAAAATAACTGATTCCTTATGTTGATCATCTTTTTGAATTTATGTGAATTCCAATTTTGCAGGATATTATTCTAAGGCTTATAAAAAAAAATAATAATATATTACACAGCGAAACTGGGAAATTCCAGACCATCTACCATTATTCAAATCTGCTACAACATCGTTGACAGAACAAATTATAATTTATCTTTTCATTAAAGTCATTGTTTTGTGTTATAAAAAATGAAATTTTTTATACAAAAGTTACATAAAAAAAAACACCAGAAGACTTAGTAATTGAAACGTTGTGACTGTGACAAGCACTTAACGACATGGAGCGACCAATTGTCGTTTTTTGGTCTAGAAATTCAGAGATGAAGTGAAAATGTGTTCTTTTTTTTCCCCGCCTCTCCTCAAGGGCCAGCAGAGCTTCAACTCAAGGTTTTGGCCGATTGCCAAACTGTCCGAATTTCTTTTTCTGGTTATTTTACAGCTCGCAGTTTTTTTAATGATACCTTGTAAAAGTTTTTGGAATGTTGCCAAATATAGTTCGTCCAGGCCCATCCATTTACAAGTATACTACTTCAAACACACAACAAAAACGTTAAGTACCCACGAGCTTTCAAGTACATTGTCATCTATAAATAACTCATTAATGATTTCCTACATTCTTGACAAACACAAATAATTGAAAAGCTAGTTGTTGGAATAGGTGACGATGGAGTACTTCCATGTTAATTTGGCATTATTTTTTATTTTTAATTCGTCACAACGTTTTCGACCAAGTTGTTAAGTTAATTAGTGAATCAAAAGTTTCTTTTGCGCAAATCATTTCTTTAATTATTACTTTCTTTTTATCTTGTTAAAGTGATCACGATGCCTTGAAATGTTTTTCAAATTGTAATGGTTGAAAAAAAAAGCAAAAGAAGTTGTTTAAAAATTTGCTATTGCTAAAAGATATGTTTTTAATGAATTGTGTAAACATTTTAAAAATCACAAAATGTCGATTACAGAAAATACTTTAAAAATAAAAATTATTTATAAAAATTAGTAGTAGTTTTAATTTATAAAAATTAGTGAATCAAAATTTTCTTTTGGTGCAATAATTTCTTTAATTATTACTTTTCTTTTATTTGTTAAAGTGAGCACGGTGGCTTTGTTTTGTTTTCAAAAATGTAATGGTTGAAATAAAAGCAAGTTGTTATTTAAATGTGCTATTGCTAAAGACTTATTTTTGGTGAATTATGAAAACATTTTAAGTAACCACAAAATAAAAAATAATATTTTAACTTTTAATTCATAATGTAGGTTAAATTAATCAACAACTTTACAAGTAAAAACTTTAAATTGTTAGTATTATACATAAAAAAGGAGATAAAAATACTTTGAAAAAATATGACAATTATTATGTTTTACAATTTTTTTAACTTAAAGGATTTGTACGTGCATTTTTCTTATCATGTTACACTGTCATATTTGTATAATAAATTTTAATATAAGTTATAAAAAAAAATTAAAAGAAGGCAGCCGATTTAAAAATACTACAGAAAATAAATAAATAAAATTTTTAATTCATTCACATGATCTTTAACAGAGAATATAACAATAACATGAGTTGATGAAAATTAATAAAAATTAAGTTGTTAATTTTCAGTTTCTTTTAAAATAATTTATTGAGAATGAAATATTTATTGTAAATTTATGAAAGTGAATTAAATCTAAATAAAATATAGTAAATGACAGCAATACAATGTATATTTGAGTAATCTAAGAAAATTTTAAATCTATTTATTGTGCAAAGTCATCATCTCAGCAAGAAAAACAACAGAGTTATAAAATTAGCATGTTTTATAAATTTATAGTAATTCGGTTTATTTCTCAATAAAAATATATGCAAAGAAATATTTAAGATGCTTAAAGAATAAATAAATAAAATTTCTAATTCATTCATGTGATTTTTTTTAACTAAGAATTTAACAGTAACTTTAAATGATGAAAATTAAGTAAAAATTGAATTGTTAATTTTTAGTTTGTTTTAAAATAATTTATTAAGCATGAATTATTTATTGTAAATTTATGAAATTGAATTAAATTTAAATAAACATCTAATCATATTTTAAAACCACTTTTTAAAATTAATAAATTTTTGTAAAAATAAAATGAGTATTTTAATTTGAATTGAGGAAAAAGTTTTAAGACTGATATTTTTTTCTATAACTTTCTTTTGGTTAATTTTTTATTTAAATAAAAATGAAATTGGTTACATAAATTTGATAAAAAACTAAAAAGATCTTAATAGCATATTTTTCATTGTATAGTAAAATGACCAGCATGAAAACGAAGATAAAAACAAATTTTACTTATATAAATTCTACAGAGAATACTAAAAAACGAGAAGTACTAAATAAAGTAAAAAAATACCCCTTAGGGAAACATAGTAAAGTAGCTTGCATTCCAAACGTTTTGGAAAAGGCAAATAAAAAGTGAAGTATAAATAAGTAAATAGATTCGAAAGCTCCCATTTCGTTCTTTTTTTTTTTTTTTTTTTTTTTTTTTTTTTCCTTTTTCTTTTTTCTTAATGCATTTCGGGTAACAAAAAGTTAAGTTCTTCCAATGGAGTTAGTTATCAAGAAAGTGAGGCAAATAGTTTTTATAGTTTATCAATATCACAGTTAATTTATATCGTGTAATTCTACCCATTTACCATTATTTTATTTAGAAATATTAAAATTTTATTAAAAATAAGGCAAATAATTCTGAAACTGACCTTTTTTATAATTTATCAATATTCATATAATGTAATTTTACCCATTTATTATCGTTTTATTGAGAAATATTTAAATTTTATTAAAAATGAGGCAAATAATTCTGAGACTGACATTTTCATCATTTATCAATAGCATAGTTAATTCATATCATGTAATTTTAACCATTTATCATTATCATATTAAGAAATATTTAAATTTTATCTATTATATTAGTGCTGTAATCTAAATTTCTAATAAATTTTTAATATAGTTAAAATTTAATTTTAAGAAGAAAGAAATTATATATATGTAGGAGTTTAAAAGCATTCTTTCATAGAAATAGGGAAAAAAAAATGGAGAAATAATTGAAAAATAGAAATTTAATAAAATTTTTTACGAGTTTAACCACAATTTTGTGAACTAAGGTAATAAGAAATAATACATACTAAAAGTACATATTTGTCAAAATTTAGTAGTTCATAAATTGCTCAATATTTTTTATTCATATAGCGAAATTAGGCAAAAATTTCAAATATTAAATATAATTTGACTACTGTTGTAGTTAAAATTATATTTAATAAACATATTTTAATATTATTTTTTTCCTATACATTGATCAATTAAAATATTATAATTAAATATATTTCCAAAGAAAAGTTTTCACATAAACTTAAAATCATCTATATTCCGTATGGATATAAATAATTAATTATAAAATCAATAAATCAATCACTTCATTTCATTTCAGTGCTCCTTCATTTTAGGGGTCCTACTGTGAACGAATAATAAATATAAAATTATAATTTAATAATATAAGGTGTCAATTTCACATTGAAAAGTCTAGTAGAACTTAAATTGTTAAGGCAACCCACCCCAGAACTATATGTGACATTATGTGGTATTACTAATTAACTACATTTTTATAATTAGAAAAAAAAAAATGCAAATAAATGAATAAAAAAGGAAAGAAATAAAATCTAAAAAAAAATAAACAAATCGAAATTATTAGATTTAAAAAAATCAATGTAAACCTTCACGATCTAAGTCAAGAGCTTAAATTGTTAAGGCAATCCACCCCATAACTACAGTTTTACATAACATTGAGCGGTATTACTAATTAACTACATTTTTTATAATTTAAAAAAAATGCAAATAAATGAATAAAAACAAGAAAAGAAAACCTAAATAAACAATCGAAAATTATTAAATTTTTTAAAAAATCAATGTAAACCTTCACAATGTAAATCTAGTGCTTAACTTGTTAAGACAACCTACCCCGGAACTACAGTTTTACACGACAATGTTTGATATTACAAATTAACTGCATTTTTTTAATTAGAAAAAAAATGACAATAAATGAATACAAAAGAAAAAAAAAAAAAAAAAATCTAAATAAAAAAAAACGAAATTTTCTAAAAAAGTAAAACATTTGTCAACCTTAAGCCTCACGATATCTCACACGACACTAGAACGACACTCGACGAACAGAGAATGAACAAAAAAAGTAATAATAAGCCTTAAATTATGTACATACATAAACAAAACCTGCCCATAAACCGGAAAAGGGGTCGTTGGGAGGAAGATTTACTCCCCGAGAGGAGGGGCTGGGTAGGTCGATAAAGCAGAACTAAAGGCCTGGGGATCAGGTGGTGGAGCAGGCCCAAATGCGCAACAAAGATTCGCCCTCTTAAATCGTGCCCCAATCCTCCCGACACACGCGGGAACTATTCAGCCAATCAATTCATTTCCCAAGTCTGTTCGAGTGGAAAGTACATAAATGGATTACGGTTACACCAAGACAATTATTCTAATGATTCTGTGAAGGAGGTTTGTTTGTAGGAATCCCATTGCAATGAGGAGGTTTATTAATTTATTATGAAGGTACTACAAGGATTGTTATGACAAGCAATGGGCGGATGAGATAGTCCTACTGTAAAATTAGTTTGTTGAAAGCGTTTAAACAGCAATTCTTGCATTGTAAGAATATGAGAGTGGTTTATTAATTTATTATAAAAGTATAAGGATTGTTATGACAAGCAATGGGTGGAATGATATAGTCCTACTGTAAAATTAGTTTATTGAAAGCGTTTAAACAGCAATTCGTTCATTGTAAGAATATGAGATTGGTTTATTAATTAGTTATAAAGGTACAAGGATTGTTATGACAAGCAATGGGCGGATGAGATAGTCCTACTGTAAAATTAGTTCATTGAAAGCGTTTAAACAGAAATTCTTACACTGTTAGAATATGAGAGTGGCTTATTAATTTATTATAAAGGTACGAGGATTGTTTTGACAAGCAATGGGCGGAATGAGATAGTCCAACTGTAAAATTAGTTTACTGAAAGCGTTCTAAATAGCAATTCTTACACTGTAAGAATATGAGAGTGAACATGTATTTTCGAGATTTCTTTGCTATTTATTTTTTTTTTTTTTTTCATATATTTTTCGAGATTTTTTTTACTAAACTGATAAATTTTATTCAGATTTCATAAAGATAAAACCTGTACAAAAAATTATGAATCATTTTTGTAAATGATGTTTGATTGTCTGAATGGTAGAAGTGAGGGGAGGGGTTTAATTTATTATAGAGTTCGACAACTACTACAAAAGAAGTTACGGTTGGAGTTCTAATGGAGAGTTAGATTATATAAATAGGTTTTAAGAAGCCATTTTTTTAATTATATAAGGATATAAAAGTTTTTTTTTTTTTTTTTTTTTTTAATTTGATTTACTTTTTATTGGATTCTTCATCATTAATTATAAGATTTTCGTGGTTTAATTTAATAAAAAAAAATTTTTTCGTTGTTAATGCATTAATTTTTGTGATCACTTTAACTCAGCTGGTTAAATATTAAATTAGTTTGTTTGTAAATTCATAAAAGTTATAAAGCTCATAAATTTACCTTTTTACATAAACACTCTGATTATTTAAAAATTACAATGCATATTGTAATTCAGGAAAGATAAATTATTGCAAATATAACTGCTTGACAATATATATATATATAACAAGAAAGCATGTTTATGTTTGTTATATATATATATATATATATATATATATATAAAACAACAAAGTATGTTTAACATAGAATATCCAGAACAAAGAATGTTTGTAAATCAAAGATGGGGTGAACATTTTTTATCTAAACATAAATATAAAAAGAATATTAATAGTAATTTAAAAAAAAGTGGTTCATATAACATTTAAAAAAAAATGAAAATGCAAACATTTTTCATTTTCATTTTTTAAATAGTTGTTTAACTTTTGTTACAGATGTTTAAAGTGTTTGAAATAGTTGTTTAAATTTAGTTAAGTTAATTAACTAGATAGATTAACTCATTTTTCTTAAATAGATTTATAAAGAAAATTTAAATAAATTATCATAAAAATAAATTAAAAAGAACATGCAAGATTAATTATGAATAAAAAAGACCGACCGACAAGAATGATCTAAATAAAAAGATCTAAACTTTTAATTAGTCAAGATTAGTTTAAAAACTTATTAAGAGTGATGCCTATTCTAATATTTATTATTTTTATTAGATTTCGTTTTATAAATAGGTTTAGTTACTTGCAAACATTTTTAATTACATTTTTTTGTATTGAGTTTTAACAAAAAGACTTTTAACTGATATCTTTGGAAAGACCTTTTAATCTGAATGCTTTTAAGAACCTTACAAAACCCAGGAAGTCTTTCAATCAGTACATTTAAAAAGAATATTTTAATTAGCATCTTAAATTAAAAGTAAGAATGATCATTTAATTAGTTTTTAAGTTAGATAAAATTAGTCTGTCTTTAATCACTCCTTACTTTGCCTAATTTTAGAAATTTATTACTGAAGATGAAAAATCGAATCATACAATTGACAAAATTTATTTGCAAATAAAAAATCAAATGAAAATGATATTCAACGAAATTTCTAAAACTAAAGACTAAACTTTTAGTCATTGGTAAACATCACATAACCCAAGAAGTGACTTTACATTTACCCCAGTTAAGAAAGAGGGTGGAGACAAAAAATTAAGAACTAAACTAAAAGAGGCTTGGCAGTGATATAATTACAAAGATGGAATCCAATGAAAATGAATAACAAAAAAAAAAAAAAATGATATTTAGTTACACATAAAAGTAGGACACGGATTTATATAGAACCAATAGGATGAGACTTACATGGCGCACAGCAGGTTTCATGTAGGGGGCGGACGTAGCGAGGATCCCTTTGGAATCCACCAGGGGGTCGTTGGAGGCAGATGGATACATAAAGAATCACGTGAACTCGAGACAGCTCAGGGCCATAGCGAGACTGTAAGAGGCCTTACAAAAAAACAGATCGAAAAACAACACAAAGTCACACCCACATCTCGGAAGAAGAACCACTGTTCTCAGGAATGTGACATCTGATTAACATCTTTCATTCTGAGGATGAGCATCAGCAGAGCACGAATTCTTTTTTATACTCTTCTCGCTTCTTGGTTTCCTGTTCACCGATGTCGTCAGCAGCAGTTTTGTTGGAACCCTTCAATTAGAGGGTGTCGAAAATGGCTAATAAATTGAAAGGTACCGTGCAAGTTAATTAGCTTGGCCCATCATCAGAGTAATTGCAGCATCCTTTCATTAACGCATCCAATGGTTAGAAAAATTTCAACAAGCACATCATTAGTATGTATCAAAAAGTGAGAAGATTTTGTGCCACACTGGAATTAGTGTAAAGTATTTTGTTAACTTTTTTTAATATAATAATTTGTCAAGATTTTTTTTTTTCTCAATTAAGTATTAATATTCTACAATCATTAAAAATGTTTCACTCACCAATTAAATCCTCAATTTCCATACTAATCGATTTATCTTTACCCATAATGATGATACAGTATTAGTTCTAATACTTAATGCAATGAAAGATTATCTATTCGAAGCACATCTATTATAGCTAGACATTTTTTTTCTTTTATGTTTTGACAATGAGATAGACTAGACGTCGTTGACTATCGAAGTATGAAATTTCGGTAAAATAAGTTCTGGTAGATTTTGATGGAAACTAAATAAGTCATAGATTTAAAAATTTTCAAAATAAATATTCACTTTCAAATATTCAATAAACACGTTGGTAAAATATAAACAATTCTTGTGCCAACAATACAATGAAAAACTCATTAGATACACATCACAGAAAAGCGCTTATGTACTTGCAGAAAACATCCGCTTTTGCAGCCAAAAAAATCAATGAAATTTTATACAAGAAATGAGTCTGGCCGAGTAAAAATTAACCACAACAATAAAGCTGCTGTGTTCTCACTTAAAAATTCAAATCCAATTGTTTCACTAAGTGTTAAGTTAACAAGCAATATAAAAATTAGAAATCATTTGCATTTAAAATGAACAACGGATAAAAATTGTGCACTTTGTGAAGACTTTGTCACGGACTTAGAAATCTGGAAGAACTTGAACATAAGGCTCCTTCGTAAAAGAAACAGTGCAGTCCACACCTCACCTCGGTCAATACATCACCACAAAACTTGCTTTTTTTTTTCCACTAATATCCATTTTTTGGTACTTCTTTTTTTATCTACTTCATCATCATCATCATCACTAAATAAATGCAACGGGTTTCAAAAAGGCAAATCACACTTCGTTAAATAACAGCTTATCATATCACAGACAAAAATTATACTTTTGATGCGGCAAGAGTCAACGAACTGCTAAGAATCAATAGAAAAAATATATATGATACATCAGTAGAGGATGCGAGATAACTTGAGAATGGACACTAGTTGCAACACTATTAACGCCATCGACATGACTTGGAGTCCTCAGGTACTTTTTCACGTAGTGTCGTTATATGTGGAGTGAACATAATTGGGTCGATGGCGGCTTGATTGAGAGAGAGAACAGAGTCGATATAAAGAGGAGGCACCAAGCACTGGCGTTGGTTTCCATTCCCCCTTTGCTATGAGAGGAATCAGAAAGGGTCCCTGCTCCGAGTAACAAGCTTGGCGCTACTCAGAAAAGGGGTTGCCATATTTTCATTCGTCGCCAATGGTGCCAAGATATTGGTCAAAACTGCAAGAACTTACTAATCCTTCGAATAAATAAGGCGTACCGTTTCGATTTTCTGCTTGATTCAAAATGTCAAACATAATTTTTTTCAAATAAAAGACAATTTAAAAAGAAAGAAAGAAAATGAAGAAAAAGTTGGCGTATTCATAAGAATCTTAAGAGTTAAATATAAAGAGGAATATGTAATATATATCAATAATTATGGCAAAAATACATACACACTAGTAAAACGTTAGTCACACACACTAAATAAAAAGTTCTTTTATAATAAAAAAAATATTCAGCTATAAATATTTTAATATTTGTTTTTAAAAACTTGTTAAATAACTTAAATTTTATTAATTATCTATTTCATTACGAAATTATATTTTTTTTATATTTAAAAAGTTTAAGACATTCAAAATTTTCAATTCTTTTTTTTTAATTTGTATAATTTGACTAATTTTTAATTTATCTTGTTTCTTAATCGTGCTAAATTAAAGCCACAAAGCATTTCTAAATTTTGCAGCACAACAATTATTTTCCACAATCAGTTAATTATTAACATTTTATAATATAGAAAATTAAGTTCAAAATACAATTCCCAAATAATAATAATAATAATAATTGTCATCTAAAAATGAACAGAATAAGAAATACTACAAATAAAAATTTTCTTTTGATGAATAAAAATAGTTAAATAAAATTAAATCCGATAAAGCATTTAAAATCTTCCTTATTCAATTAACATCATTAATTAAAAATGTTTAGTAATTTTTAATAAGAATGAAAATAGCGGTCTAATTTTTAAAAGCACGACATAAGATAAGAGTTAATCTTGAATTTTATAGCAGCTCGTAATCATAAACTGCGTAAGTTCATAATTTAAAAAAAAAAATTGTTTGAAAGCAGTACAATAGCGTTGAAATACAAAGCATACACAAATTTTGCTTTTGAAATTTAGATTTTTATTAAATGAAATCTCTGATTTAGCAGAACAAAAATTTCGTAAAAAGGCATAACAAATTAGTATTTAGACCTAGTAGATTTAAATTTCATGAATTTAAAAATTGTGATAGTTATAATTTTGCTAAAAAACAACTAACTCCAAATTTCTGTTAAATAAACCCATAAGGAAAATTAAAATCTGACTTCTGAAATGATTATTTTTTGTATATTTTTCAATTTTCTCTCTTTTATTATTGGTAGCAGTGCTACGAAACCAGCAAGACAATAATGTAATAAAATAAAAAACATTATAACCTTTAAAGTTTTTTGTCTTAAAGCTTAATTTTGTTTTTCATCGATATAAATTAAGATAAATTATTCAATGATGGGAAATCACGTATAGTAATTTGAATTAAATTAGGATAATACATGACTTTTGTTAAACATTTGTTTCTTCAATTTCCTTTTGAAACGAAACATTTGTTTCCAGTGAATACCTAAGTGAAAACCATAAGTTTGATAAAAGTGCAGAACGTGGTAAGAATTCATATCGTGCCGTGCTTTAATGCAATTATCACTTGAACAATTGTGACAATAATGGAAATAAATGAAACGGTAATTTCATTTTCTACTAATGGTGAAATTTATATGAAATGTAGGATTATTATAAATCATTTTAATAATGCTATACTTGAATAATACAAATTTATTCATTCTCAACACTAATGTTTCTGTGTCAAATGGATTAAGTTATAAATGAGTTATAAAAAAAAACACTAACATTATGGTAAGTTCATAAGATAAAGAATTGGAAAAAATAATTTTATTATATATAGTTTAGGAGACTGTAAAGTGAAAATGAAACAATTAATTAGGATATTGATTACAAGGTAACAAGTTATGTTACCAAGACTAGTAATCTTGGGTAATATAGATTAAAAAGGGCGCCTGAGTGGCCGACTGGCTAGCGCTCTGGCGCTCGGTACCACAGGTTTCGGGTTCGAGTCCCGGCGGTGCCATGGATGTTTGTAGTGGTTCGGAATCCACTTTAAACCGTAGGTCCCGGTCTAATAGGATCGTAGAGCGTTGCGGCGGCATTGTTACTCCGCGTCCGTGGCTTATCTTCAAGTTACACGCGCCCCCTGGGTCATGCAAAGTGAGTACGTCTGTGCAGCGCTTGCCTTAAGGCATCCAAGACCAAGCTGTCTAAGTGTTTGCCAGCTGCATTAGAAAGAAAAAAGATTAAAAAGGTTTATATAAAACTTTCTAGATAATGCATAAAATTATCTGGAATTCTAGATTCGCTGCTCTTTCTTATGCTAAATAACCTTGGTTAGATATTGATTATAATCTAAAAAAAAAACCACAAATATGGTAAGTTCATGAGATAAAGTAATTGGGAAGAGTTATTTCATTATATAGAGTAGAGTTTAAGAGATTTTAAAATGAAAACGAAACAATTAACTAGAATATTGATTTATCAAGTTATGTTACCAAGACTAGGAGTTGTCGTATTATAGATTAACCCGGTTTATTAAAAATTTTCGAGATAATACATGAAATGCTCTGGAATTCTAGCTTCACTGTTTTTGTATGCAAACAACTTTGGTTAGATAGTGAATGTAAGTAACAAAAAAAAAAACACTAATAAATGTGGTAAGTTCATAAGATAAAGTAATTGGAAAAAGTAATTTCCTTATATAGAGTAGAATTCAGGAGATTTTAAAGTGAAAATGAAACAATTATTTAGGATATTGATTACAAGGTATCACGTTATGTTACCAAGACTAGGAGTCTTGGGTGTTGTTGATTAACCAGGTTTATATAAAAGTTTCAAGTTAATACATAAAATTCTCTGGAATTCTAGCTTCGCTGCTTTTTTATGCTATTCAAACTTGGTTAGATAGTGAATATAATAAAAAAACACATACACACATAAACAAATATGGTAAGTTCATAAGATAAAAGTAAATAGAAAATTTTTCATTATGTATAGTAGAGTTTAAGAGTTTTTATAAAGTGAAACTTGAAAAAAAGTTTCTAGCTTGGCCACTTTTTATGTTAATCATCCTTGGTTAGATAATGAATACAAACCAAAAAAAAAAAAAAAAAAAAAAAAAAAAAAAAAAAAAACTAACTAATATGGTAAGTTCATAAGATTTTATATAAAGCAGAATTCAGGAGATGAAACAACGCAGAGCTGCCAAGTGGAAATGAAACAATTAGATAACAAGCTGTGCTACAGAGACTAGGACTTTTAGGTATTATATTATAGATTAACTAGGTTTATATAAAGCTTCCAAGATAATACATAAAATTATTTGCATTTCTAGCTTTCTTGGTTGCTTTTTATCATAATAAACCTTGGTTAGATAGTGAAATTTAATGCAAAAATTAGAATATATGACATTTACAATATTATACAAATTCAATGTTAAAGAATAATTTAATTTATTATTAATGAATGACATTTTTTAACCATTTCTTGTTGAAAGGAATTTAGATCGACAGTGATTATAAAAAACAATTGTGATTGGACATACCTGTACTTTAGAAAACTGATTTAGAGGAATTTAGTTTAGAAGACCGTATATTTTTAAAATTATTAATATCGCAAAGTAGAATGTAAAGATTATGAACTTACTTTAATAAGCCCCATATTTCAAAATTCTATAGAAATAAGCATCGAAACAAACGAATTTTTCATTCTGGATAATTAAAAAACTTTTCAATTTTTACAACCGTTTTACTTAAAATAACAGACTCATTTTAGACAAATACTTCGTCCCAAATAATGATATTTATTGACTAACTGTCAAGCTGCATAACTAAGATACTGCAGATGATCTCTAAAATGCTATTAAAGTAAAAAAAAGAAAAACATTTAAAAATGATTAAAGAGAATCTGTAATCAATCTTTTATAATTGGATTTTGGATAAATTCCCTTTCCACTTGGAAAAAAAAATAAAAAAAAATCATAAAATTTTGGTTAAAAGTCATAGATACTTCAGTTTGATACTTTTTATTTTTGATTCAGATATATAGCACAACAAGAGCCAAAGTAAAAGTCTGCCATATCTCAAGAGTATAACAGTGAGATAAAGTTCAGATGCAACTTTCCATCCATCCATCATTGATGCCCATAAATTTTATTTAGACCAGTTAGAAGGCGTAAAAGGCGCAAGGAAAATTTCCGAAAAATATGCAACCGGTTATCAAGGGAAACAAAATATATTGATAGCTTCTCAAAGCTTCCTCATACATCAAAGATGAGCGCTAACTTTTCCGCCTTTTCCAAAAATAAGAAACGGCACTCAACTTGAGATAAATAAACAACAAAAAGCAAACTTGGGAAAACAAGAGAGAAAGACCGGAAATTCGCAAAACGAATTCAACGCCCATTATAGCAGGACGGGGTATTATTTGATGTCTCCTGCCGATCGAAATGATTCGAAATCTCGAAATTCCTTCTGGTAACGAAACGATTATCTTTTGGGAATGATTTTCTCAACCGACTAAGTATTCGAATAGGTATTTTATTTCGTTTTTGCTTTTAAAGAAAAATTTCAAGAATTCTTTTGAGAAATGAGAAAATTTCAAATATCTCTAATTCTATTTCTCTAATTTTTTTTGTTATTGTTGTATGTTTTTTTTTTTTTTTTCGTTGTTCTGTAACTGTTTATAATCTGCCATTGGAAATAAAAAAAAAAAGATTATATTTCTGGAAAAAAGGTTTAGATGCATCAGAAGTTGAACTATTTAAAAAACAACTTTTGATTTGATGCTCTCAAAAATTAGATAGATCTGTGCTTTCTCAATAAATTTAAATAACACGATAGAAATTCTGTATATACAAGTTAAAAAAAAAACGAAAAAAAGTTTAGATGCAACAGAAATTGAACTATTAAAAAAAAAAAACTTTTGATTTGATGGTTCTCAAAAATTAGATTTATCTGCTATTTCCATAATTTAAAAAAACACGATGGAAAATCTGTATATACAAGTTTAAAAAATTTAAAGTAATTTTAATTTTTAAATTTTTGATTATGTGCTATTATTTTTATGTGCTATAATTAGAAACAATAAAAAACGTTGAAACTTCGGGAAACTTAAAATAAATTGAGAAAAAAATTGATGTTATTGAAATTTTATATAGAATTTACAGGAACTTTCTTAATATGGAGTATTTTATTTAATAAAACAATTGTGGATCTACCATGTCAATCATAAATTTCTCATTTTCTTTGAATATTACAGATTTATTCATCATTTCCACATTGCTGGATAGCCTTTTGTAACAAACAGTGAAAATAAAGATATTTAAAAAAGAAGGACCATGATTGATTATGACCAGATCCAATGTCGAAAATATGGACAAACAAGTTACACGAAAAACCAAGCTTTAAATAAGCATATTAGAAGACACATAAAAATTTCTTAAGCATTTTAGTAGCGTAGTCCAAAATCCCACATTCTAATATAAAATACTCAATGACAATGTCAAACTGTTCAAAATTAACCTTTTAAACCTGCAAGTTTGCCCTTTTAGGTTTAGAAGTGCAGATCGAAACGGTCAAAGAATCGAATCGAAAGTAAACAATTTTTAGAAAAAATTTCTTAAATTAAAATGTTCGATTACAATAAAATTACATAACAAAATTCCAATCCTAAAAAAATTTCAATTTTTTCTTCTGATCTTCTGAAAATAACAAAATCTTTTAATTCAGTTGATTCTTAAAAATATTGCATTAAAAAACTATCAGAAAACTACTGAGAAAATTAAATGATCTATTTGCAGATAATAATTAATAACTAAATTTAAAATAGTTAGTTTATAAGGCAAGCCTGGTTGATGGTACGTTTGGGTTAAAAAATAATCAAATAAGAGATGCTGAACTTAAAGCTTTCATGTTTACTCCAGGATATGGGCATTATTTTTTTTTTCTTTCTAATGCAGCTGGCAAACACTTAGACAGCTTGGTCTTGGATGCCTTACGGCAAGCGCTGCACAGGCGTTACTCACTTTGCATTACCCAGGGGGCGCGTATAACTTGAAGATACGGACACGGAGTAACAATGCCCCGCAACGCTCTACGATCCCATTAGGACCGGGACCTACGGTTTAAAGTGGATTCGAACCACTACAAACACCCATGGCACCGCCGGGATTCGAACCGATACCTGTGGTACCGAGAGCCAGAGCGCTAGCCACACGGCCATTCAGGCCCGGATATGGGCATTATAAGTTAGAAAATCCTTACGTTGCGGAGATGGTGAGGAGGGCTTGAACCTCTCCCCCAACCAAATATGTACCTCTTCCCTAACCAACCTCCAGCATGAACCTCTCCTCAAGCTATCTCAATGGTGTTTGTTCCATAATGTGATAATACAATATTGGTATACACTGAAGTGATAAAGTCATGGGATACCTCTTAATATCGTGTCGACCCTCCCTTTTCGCCCGGCGAAGTGCAGCAACTCGACGTGGCACGGACTCAACAAGTCGTTGGAAGTCTTCTGCAGGAATATTGAGCCATGCTGTCTCGATAGACGTCCATAATTGTGAAAGCGTTGATGGTGCAGGATTTTGGGCACGAACAGACCTCTCGATGATGTCCCATAAATGCTCGATGGGATTCATGTCGGGCGATCTAGGTGGCCAAATCATTCGTTGGAATTGTCCAGAATGTTCTTCAAACCAATCGCGAACCGCGCATTGTCATCCATAAAAATCCCATCGTTGTTTGGGTACATGAAGTCCATGAATGGCTGTGATCTCCAAGTAGCTGAACATAAGCATTTAAAGTCAACAGTCACCAGAGGACCAAATCCATGCCATGAAAAAACAGCCCACACCATTACGGAGCCACCACCAGCTTGAACAGTGCCTTGCTGAGTTTGGGTCCACCACACTCGAATACCATCAGATCTTACCAACTGAAATCGTGACTCATCGGACCAGGCCACGGTTTTCCATTCATCTAGGGACCAACCGATATGCTCGTGCCCACGAGAGTCGCTGCAAGCGATGTCGTTCTGTCAGTAAAGGCACTAGTCGGTCTTCTGCTGGAATAAGCCAAATTTCTCCGCTCAGTTTTAACAGACAAGTCCCCTTGTACGTCCCACATTGATTTTGCGGTTATTTGACGCAGTGTTGCTTGTCTGTTAGAATTTACGACTCTTTGCAGACGTCGCCGGTCTCGGTCGTTAAGTGCAGGCGGTCGACCACTGCGCTGTCCATGGTGGGATGTTATGCCTCATACGCTCGGCACACTCTTGACACAGTGGATCTGGGAATGTTGAATTCCCTAACGATTTCCGAAATATGACCCAACAACTAACATTCCGCGTTCAAAGTTTGTTAATTCCCGTCGTGCGGTCATAACGTCAAAACCTCTTCACATGAATAACTTGAACAGAAATGAAAGCTCTGCAAAGCATGCGCATTTAATACGCGATGCTACTGCCATCTGAAAATGCATATTGCTAATGACTTTTGTCACTTCAGTGTAGGTTAGAAAACTCTCCGTGTTGTTCTAATATCACTGAATCTCCCACATGTCCTGCTGTTAAACGACATAGCCGAGTATCTAGCATTCTGAAGCTCGGCGACACAGATTTCGAGTTCGAGTTCCGGCGGTGCCATGGATGTTTGTAGTGGTCCGGAATCCACTTTAAACTATAGGTTCGGTTTTATATGACTGTAGAGCGTCAAAGAGCCCAGTCAGAGTTCTCACCCACATCATTCCAAAACTGTATATGGGCAACTAAGCTCTAGGCACTGTGATATGGTGTAGTAGTAGTAGTAGTCCTGCTGTTAAAAATATAACAGATTTGCTAACAAAATAAATTTTCAAGACAATGGCTGGTATCTCAATTTGTGTGTGGAGGGGTTTATTGCTTTTAGAAATCGTGATGTATTGCTTGTATTTGGAACAAAAGAATGTGCAAAAACATAAATAAGATACATGAAAAAGTTATTAAAAATATTTTCATTTTATATCTGTTACAATAAAATGTTTCATTGTCCTAATAAAAAGCAAATTCAAAATAATTTAACAGCATCTTAATATGTTCTTTTATGAATAAATAATTTAGCATTTATGATAATGAATTGCATGCTATTACATTGAGAAAGCAAATTTTTGTATTTATACATAATAAAAGGATAATATAGAGCATTTATTATTTTATACAGCTTTATAGGTGCGTAAAAATGTTAATATGCTCTGAGAAATTCTATCACGCATTCAACTTTCGTCACGTAATATGCTAAAGATATGTAATTAATGCAGTCTTTTATTATTAAACATCATTAAATAGCATTTATTCAAAGAAAAGTTTACTTACTGAACATAATAACTACTGTTCATTAATAAGCAAATACTGCTGCTAAAGAACAAAAAAAAGAAATTCAATCTATAAAAAAGGCGATGTTAAGATGAAAATTTATTCTTCGGGATTGAATCCTTTAGCAGAGGAAAAAAAAAAAATACAAATGTGATAAAAGAAAAGGAAATGCAAATCAAACGAAAGGCAATCGACTGAAGAATATTTTCTTCCTTCTCCAAAAAAAAAAAAAAAAAAAAAAATCATTGATTTTTACCATTCGATTCTAACAAAATGCATTAAAAACAAGAGTTTTCTCAAGAAAAAAACTGTTAAGCCGACAATCGAAAAATGTTTTTCTTTCTTCCTAGCATCTGGTCATTAAAGGCATTCCATTTCCCCTTCTGGGCGATAAATCGCCAAAAATGGATATTCGAACAGGGACTTCAGAATTACTTTTTCTACTAGCTAGCTGAATAACACCAACCATTGAAACGTTCATCTTTTTTGAAGCAAGGAGGAAAAAAAATTATTTTTCCATCATGATGTTTTCATTTTTAAAACAAGATTGAATGAAAATATAAATAAATAAAAATAAAAAGAACAGCACATTGGACTTCTCGTCATCTATCATATCGCCAAAGCATTTCCGAATCGATAGCTCACTTTCGCCAACCGTTCCGGAGCATTAAGGATAGGAGCAGAAATGATCGATAGGAGCAGAAGTTCTTGCGCCAAACAGCGCCATCCTAACGTGGGGTTTCGCGGGAATAGAGATCTCCCATGGCACATAGTAAATGACATTTCACCAGCACATAGATCGCCTAAATCTTTTATAAGCGAACTCAAATAATTCATGCGGGCTCATTTCGCTACGCGACTTAAATTTCTGGATGTCTATAGATAAATCGGAATGGATAGTTTCAGCATTTTTTTCGCGTTGTATTTGTGTTTAATGTTTGGCAGGAAAGGATTAAATATAAAGAAAAATATCAAGTCATCTTAATTTTATTTTTAGATTTTAAAATATTCTTGCTAAATAATAGTTTGAATGAGAAATCGATATCATTTAAAAAAAAAAAAACTTGTAGTTTTAAGAAGGCATGTATAAACACTTCAAGGACATATTATTTAAAAGGGCATTCTAAAAAGATGTTTTTTAATTTATTCATATTATTTGCCACTGTGCAAATGAAATTGAAATAATTTAGTACAATTTTTCATTAATGAAAATGATTCTCTTGATACTTCAATTATAATAATTAAAGTTAATAATAATTCACTCCACATTTCCAAGAATAACCCAAACACCTCTGAGGTTTGGAAAGATTTGGTTTGTCGCTCTACGATCATTTTGTGCACATTTTAGACTAATTAGACCGAGACCTACAGTTTAACGTGGATTCCGAACCACCAACAAACAGCCATGCCTCAAACCTGAAGCATGTAGTACCAAAGGCCAGAGCGCTAGCCAATTGGCCATAAGGCCGCCAAACAACCCCTGATAGAAAATAATCAGGAAGTCAGTTTTCTGTCTCATTTATACCAATTACATTAATACTACTACCGGTTTATTGGAAAAAGAATTCTTGAAACTAAAATAAAATTTTCATAAATGTTTCTGCAAGGTTACAAAACTGAAGAAAAAAATTGCAAATAATACCCAGACTGATTTCAAATAAAGTTACCACCACGAATACATAGTTTATATTTGAAGCCAAATACAAATTTCATCAGTTTCATTTGTTAATGTTTTCAGATCAATAATTTATACAAATGATTAACAGTTGATTACTTTTTCAATGCTTAACTATTTGTTTAATATGAGACGTTTTAATAATAGGGATTTTTACTAATATTTAGGAAAAATAATCTTCCTAAGTAAATTAAGATTTGTCATGGTAAACTCGAAGGACACAAATTTATAATTGTGAAATTCTTCTTGTATCAGTCTGTAAAGTTTGAGAAACAGATTTTCTTTCTTGTGCATAAAAAGCACCTAAAAATAACTTTTTTCTATTCAGACTCTATCAAGTCTTTGGTAAATAGGGCACTTTATATGAAACAAAAAATTTACAATACCTTCGAAGTAAAGCAATTATGCCGAAAGGTTTCTTATACAAATATCAATTAAAAAATTATCTTTTAAAAAAGTTTAAAAATTGATTTTAATTTCTGCTTAAAACTTGTGCATTAAAAAAAAACTTTGGCAAAACATGTTTTAGTACATATATGTCATCATCCCCATCATCAGTGGCGCAACAGCACCATGGTGGGCCAAGGCCGTCTACCTACTGGCAAATTTCGAGACAGGAGATCTTTCCTTTTTACGAGGTAGGGTTATCATCCTATGCCCAAAAGTCATATTAGACCGGAACTTACGGTTTAAACAAGATTCGAATCACTACAAACATTCATGACATCACCGGGATTTGAACTCGAAATCTGCAGCAACGAGCTCCAGAGCACTAGTTACTCGGCCATCAGGCCCTAGTAAATAAACATTTTGACATAAAATCCATGGATTATTGAATTAACTGTTTTTTAACATGCTTAAGATTTTATATCCTTACACTATAATTGCTTTTTTATATTATTTTCATATTGAAAATAATTTTTCTACATGAATATAAATTTGAGATTTTATACAAAATTAACCGGCAAACCCAAAACGTATTAAATAACATACTGGTTAATTCATGGATCGAGGATCGATCCATGAATTAACCAGAATGTTATCCGCTGATGGAACATGACCACATCATCAAATCTGATATGATGCAGCTCGGGTCTGAAATATTTACTTAGTATACCCCTCGCACCGATCATCATTTCTGCATTAATCACCGATTATCCTTGAATTATTCCGCCCCCCTCAACTTGAAGATGGAACATCAAATCTGCCAAGCCCTGGGAACGGAAGGCCTGGACCGAGGGAGACAGAACATCTGCCAAACAACCCTGGGAACCAGACCTCTTACGGTTTGGTTTTGGTTTGTCGCTCTACGGTCATCTTGTGCACACTTTAGGCTAAACAGACAAGTACCTACAGTTTAAAGTGGATTGCGAACCACTACAAACATCCATGGCACCGCCGGGATACGAACCCGAAACCTGTGATACCGACGCGCCAGAGCGCTAGCCACTCGGCCATTCAGGCCCCAACCTCTTACACAAAATGCAAACTTCATAACCTGGCATGCGAGATTCATGTTTCAGAAAAGGTACAAATAAAACCTTGCGCTGCTATGGATGATTGTTAATGGTTCCGAATCCACTTTAACTGTAACACCCGGTCTAATTAGCCTAACGTGTTCACAAGATCACCGTAGAGCGACAAACCAAACTAAAAGCAGAACTGCAAACCAATCTACAATAATATAAATTTGAGATTTAATACAAAATTAATCGGCAAACCTCAAAACGTAACAACATCATGGATCGATGGATCGATCCTCGATCCATGAATTAACCAGAATGTTATCCGCTGATCGAACATGATCGCATCATGAAATCTGATATGAAAACTCTCCTTAAAATGCAGCTCGGGTCTGAAATATTTACTTAGTACACCCCTTGCACCGATCATCATTTCTGCATTAATCACCGATTATCCTTGAATTATTCCGCCCCCTCAACTTGAAGACGGAAACATCAAACGGGAAGCCTGGACCGAGGGAGACAGAACATCTGCCAAACAACCCGGGAACCAGACCTCTTACACAAAATACCCACTTCATAACCTGGCACGCGAGATTCATGTTTCAGAAAAAGGTACAGTTTTTAAATCCTTTACCGAATGCGAGCAGGGCTTTTAACGTCGGCGGGGGAAAAAGAATCGTTAATAGCTTGGGGCACGCGATCTTCCACGAACGATACCACCGTCAAAGGAACGCCGTAGAGTGAAGGGCATGGAAGTAGGGTTTGTGGGAAAAGATGTAGCACGCAAAGAGAAATTATTTTGAAAAAGGAGAAAAAAAAGACTCTTACTAATAAACATATTTTTATTAAAGGATATGTTTCTTTTGTAAAAATGGCATAACGTAAATTGGAAACGATTAATTTCAATAGGCGTGACCGGTTAGGGTTAGTTTTTTGAAGTGTTTTCAAGATTTGGAAAGTTGTTGAATTACTTTAGAATAAAAACACAATTTAATTTCTAAAGTGTGATATGAGACCATATCTCAAAATGAATGAGTACAAATGCGTTATTTAGATAGCAAGATGCATAATGTCTATGTTTCAGTGATTCGCAGTTTGAAAACTAATTACAAATGATGAAAAAAACAGTTAATTTGTAGAAATAAGAAATAAGTTTTCACATTATTTTATTATTATTTTGTTTTGTGCAAAATTAAACAATTATATATTTCTAAATGTTATTATATCTATGAAAACTATTTAAATTGCCAAAAAAAAAAAAAAAAAAAAAAAAACCTATTAAATAAAAATAAAATAAAGAATTAAAAATAAAAGGAAAAAAATCATTGACATTAAAGAAAAAATTTTTAATGCAGAAAAACTTGGAACTTTTCTTTCCAAAACAAAAAGCAATAATTTTATTCCTATTTAGGTTTATAATATTTTTATTATTGTAAGCTCAATCATTGTAAAATCAAACTTTGATTTTTGCTATCTTACAAAAACTCCCATTGGTGCAGAAAAAGATAATTAAAATAACACATTAAACTAAATTATCTGAAATCGTCCAATAAATCTTAATATTTCCGTAAAATATCAAAATGGTTTAAATAAAAAAAAAAGCCTGAATTAAAGTACAATATTTTTTATTTTAATTTAATACCATATTTTTCGTCTGCAGTTTTACAGCATTTTACCTTGGCGACAATCTAACAAGCTATAACATTAAATTATTAACATGATCCGAGGAACTCAATACGAACATTTCAAAGTAAATTTTATATATAATAATTACCAAATATATCTTATTCACAATTCGACATTATTTTACTGGTATTATTAAATTTTCACATCATGTAAATGAAATAAGCACTGAGTGCTAGCAGCAAAAAGTTTGATTAAAAAACCATTCAAGATATTCATATGCAAAAGAAAAGAACGGAAACAAACAGAAAAACCATAAACGTCACGGAAATCCAATATCCCTAACTGCATTCATCACCATATTAGCCACCCACTATTCACCCAACCCAAACCCAACGACACCACCATTCGTTAATAAACCCTAATCCAATCTTTTGCCCTAACAAAACCCCTTTCCCGCCTCTTTTCAGCGTTCTAACTCCATCAACCATTCACTCACATATCCAAATCCAGAATCCCGAGAAATTAAATGGAGGAGTCAGTAATAGAATTTCCCTCCCAGCAGAAAGTTTTCTACCCAAGTCGTTTGAATGGAGGGGCAAATCGAAATGGGGCGCAAACATCATTCCCCCCCCCTGCGAAACCTGGGACTGAGCCTGAGCCCCCTTTAGAAGCCGGCGCAGCGGGAATAATGATTTAGGGGGCTTGATAAATGCATTTTGCCGTTCGCTGCTGCTTGGGGATCGATAGAGGCAAGAGGGGGTCAAGGTCCCACGATGCGATGCGAGCGCCCCCTGGCACACCCTTTCGCTCATTGTTTTCTCATTAAGTGTGCCAGGAGCTTTGTGCCCGGAATTGGAAAAAAAAAAAAAAAAAAGATCTCGGGCAACCTTTGCAATGGGTATATATGACAGGGAACTCGTTTGCCAGCAAGCAAAAGAAGTAGAAGAGAGGCCAAATATGAATGATGGCGCGAGAAATTAACTTACGTAGATCATATTGAATAGAGTCCGATGTCTTGGCTTTGTGGAAAATTTTATTTCTGGGGAGTTTTAATTGTTGTTTTGCTATTGAGTACTTGGGGCGAGATTCAAAGCAATCCTTATAATTAGCATTCTAAAAATTTCTCCGCCAGTAAGCAAATAAATAGGAGGCTAGGTATAAATATTAATATGAGAAGTTAACCTATTCAGAATATGTAGATTTGATTAGTTGTTCTACGGTCATTTATTGTACACTTTAGGCTAATTAGATCGGGGCATACAGATTAAAATGAACTTATTCCCAACCACTACTACTACTACTATACCACACCACATCACTGTGCCTAGAGCTGAGTTGTCGCTATACAGTTTGGGAATGATGTTGGTGAGAGAAGTCTGATCGGACTCCGTGATGTTCTTATAGTCATATAAGACCGGGACTTACCTTAAAGTGGATTCCGAACCATTACAAACATCCATAGCACAGCTGGGATTCAACCTCAACCTGAAACCTGTGACACCTAGCGCCTAAGCGCTAGGCACTCGGCCATTCACGCCCCGATTCCAAACTACTAAGAAATATCAACGCCACTGCCAGGATTCGAACCTGAAGCTTCTGATACCAAACGTTAGCCAATTGGCCATCAAGCCGCCAGAATATGTAGTCTAACATAGAAATTAGCCTACTTAGAATACGTAGTAAAAGGCTAAGTATAAATGCTAGCATGAGATATTAACTTACTTAGAATAAGAGTCACTACAATTAACAATCTTATCTTACTTTTCATGAACTTTGTGGATGATTTTATTCATGGGCCATCATTTTTTATATTTTATTTCTTAATTTTTTCATGAAATATTTGAATTTGGAAATGATTCACAGCGACATTTATAACTAACTGATATAACACAAAATTTCTTAGCCAGTAAGTAAAAATGTATGAGACCAAGTAAGAGTGACGACTTAGGAGATCATAGACTATAGTCTATATTCTCTCAGGTGACAGATGCTTTAACTTCCTTTTTTACTTTTTCTGTAGTATGATCTATCATACCTGGAATTGGTAAAAGTATACCCTGTGATAATCAATATGAGAGGCAGTAGGGAAAAATTTAAGAAATCTGAGTATAAATGATGGCAAGGAAGATTTATCTACTTATACCTTAGTCAATTTTATATATCAAGAGTCCTGAGGACGGTTTATTTTTAGGGTTTTTGACTATTATTTCGTATTGAATTAATGTTAAGAACAGAGAGGAAAATACAGGAGTCCGTTGAGAATGATATGACAGGGAATAAATTTTCTAGTAAACAAAAATATAGGATGGCGGTATATGAATGATGGTATAAGAGATTTACTTACGTAAACCATAGTCATAGTTAGGAATAGTCAATATAATAGGACTTAATAATCTAATTTTTCAAGAGTTTAATTAAAAATCTTATTGCTAATTGTTATAATGATGGATACATGTACTACAGCAAATATACAACACAAAAGTCGCATTTTTTTTTTTCTTCTTCTTTTGAGTCATAACTTTTTACTGTTATTTATTTATTTATTTTTTTTTTTTGGTTTGTAAATTAATTAAATATGCAAAGCGAAATACATATATATAAGTTATACATATATATAATTTTGGATGAAATCATATTTTAGATAACGAATTTTGATTATTTAACATTTTTAAATGTAGAACAAATTTTATATATATATATATTTTTTAAAGTAGCAATAATTTATAAATATCGTTATTCATGAGAAATAATACTGTTAAACAAACACTACTATATTAAAAATTTCCGTAAAAAGAAAAGCTATAAAAATACAAAAGATATTTTATGATTACATAATTAGATTAATTATTATAAGCTAATTATTAATTACATGTTAAATTTTTAATTATAAGTTAAATTTTAAACATATGTAAATTTTTTTCTAATAAGAATTATTTTTAATATTTATTCCAAATTTTAAACATCTCGTTTAATTTCATCTGCACTAACACGAAATATTTTAAGAGATTTTACTAATTATCATAAATAAAAATAAAAATAAAAAATTTAAATCTAGTAGTGTTTTTAAAAGCACAACTAAAGCAGCAATTAAAAAAATCATTAAACTAGATCTTAAAGTTATACATAATTAAAGTTATACATAATCACTTAAAAGTTATACATAAATCTTACAAATAAAAATTTAACTGATAAATTCATTAAATTATAATTAATATTGAAATAAATAAGTACAATGAAATAAATAAAAATAAATGAAATTAAATATTGAAATAAATAAGATTAAAATGAAATAAAAGTACAATGAAATAAACAAATAAAATGCATAGCCCTCGTTTATCTTTAAACACTATTTATTCAATTAAATACTTAAAAATATCTTAAGAAATAAAACTCCATTTTAAGAGACTGGAAATAAAATTTATTTCCCTTTGGAGAACATTAAGTAGTCCTAAAATACTTTTGCTTTCGATATGTTTCTTAAATTAATTATCAATTAAATTTTTTTGTCCAAGAAATACTATAATTTTACTTAAGAACATAATCTACAGCAAGAATCACACCCAAAACTTTTTTTTTTTTTTTTGTGCTTGATCTTATAAAATTAAGCGAAATAAAGATATAAAAAAGTTAAAAAAAAGAACTAAAAAAAAGAAAAAGAAAAGAAAATCACTCAATATCTTTCGTTGGCTTTCCTGCCACAGTAATGTTTAAAGGAGGGAAAAAAACTTCACAGGAAGCAATGAAGAAAGGAAAATCAATTAAATGACCAAATTACAAACACATTTGTTATTCCGTCAAGTCTCTTAAGCACAGGAGATCGTAAGAGACCCGGAGTGTTTTATTTTTGGGGTTATTTATGCCCTTCTTTTTATTTCTTCTTTTTTTTCTTCTTTCCTTTTTTCTTGATCGCATTTCCAACAAATAGTGATACATCAATTAGAAAAAGCAGCGGTTCAAACGACAGGTGCTCCTATGCTTTTGAGCCAAGTGACTGCAATTAAAGAGGTTTCCATTTCTTTCTTTTTTTATTTATTCAAATTTATTTCTTTAGGGCGTAATTTTTTATTTTGTGGAGCTAACGGCAATCAAAAATATAAAAACGTGTGAAATATGTAACTTTTAATCTGCTTACTAGAACATTTAATTTTATGATTAAAAAAAATTATCGGTGTATTTCATAACTAATTTAATAGAACATTATAAATTATGAGCAATTTTTTAATTTATTTTTAAATTTAAAATTAAACTTTATATTTACCTTATTTTAAATGCCATAATTCCTTTTAAGGAAAAAAATATCATTTAAAAAAGAGATCAAATTATTTTCAAAACTTTTAAAATTTCAACTACTTTTGAAAATATTTTTTTATTATAATTAAAATTTTATTATAACAAAAAAATAGGAAGCAAGAAAGTCAGTTAGAAGGTCTGCACCACTTAATGCAAAAGAATTTGGTATACTACGATTATTTATTTTTTAAAAAATATTTTTCTGTCGTATTGAAAAATGATTGAATAAACTGATTTCGAAACTGTTTTTAAAATTAGTTATTTATATAAATTCTTATTCAATGCAGAGAATTATCAAACAGAACTTAGGAAATAATAAAAAAAAAAATTCAAATATTGATAATAATTATAAAAACAGCTTATCATTTGAAATCACATCATGAAATATAAAAAGCTGTGAAAAAGCAACTTAGTTTTAAAAGTTAATAAAATGTGTTTAAAAGCATAAATATTATTTATTATTACCTATCATCATTAAAAGTTTTGCAACAAATTATTTGAAAAAAAATGACCAACTGACCAAAAATTATAATTTGACCCATGATCAAACCAAAACCTACATTTTCAACCTTAAATGGCTAAATTCTACAATCAAATCGATCAATCAATCATCAAATGATTTATAAAACAGATGATTTAGAAAATTTCTAAAATAAATTAAATATATAAATGTAAAGACTCATACAATAAATTATTTAGGTTTTTACAATAAATTATTTAGATTCTTCTACAACCACAGAAAAAGAGAGATAAATTTTACAATAAATTATTTAGATTCAATCAATGTCAAATGATTTAAAAGGAAATCATTTTAAAACTTTTAAACTTTAATTTTCTCATTTATTTTAGAAGTTGTTTTTTTAAGCCATCTCTTTTATAAATCATCTGCTGTTATTACTGATGGATCGATTTGATTTGATCTTTAATGTAATTCATCAAATAATCTAAATAATTTATTGTAAAATTTAGTGGATGAGTCTACATTGTTAATATTTTCTAATTTATTTTTAAGTTTTTAAAATCATGTCTTTTATAAAAAATAAAATATCGTAATTATCTTCATTCTCTCTTTAATATGAACCACATTAAAGAGAGATCACTCATCAATCAAATCGATCAATCCATCACATCAAATGACGTATAAAATGATTTCAAAAAAAACTTCTAAAATAAATTAGAAAAATAGTAACGCAATACAGACTCGTCAACTAAATTTTTACAATTTTATTGTTATTATGAACCACATTAAAAGATTACTCAATCAAATCCATAAGTATTCACAATAATTATTCAATAAATTATTCACAAAGCAACTGAATTAATTGATTATATATAATGCATTTAATATTTTCTAATTAAATCCAACAAAAATATATAAATTACTGTGAAGAGAAAGGAGGATCAATAACTCAATAAATACAATAAACAAATGAGTCTAAAAAGCAAACAACATTATATCCCATTTCAGCTTTAGCACAAAATGTTTTTCAAATTAAATTCCTACCTAATTCAAATCAAATCTAAGTTAAGTTCATTCTTATTCAAAGAAAAAGTAAAAAAAAAAGTAAGTGAGAGAGAGAGAGAGAGTGAAATCCTACTTAGAAAACAATTTACTTCAATACAAATTAGCGTGTGGAAAATCCATATCAACAGAAGTATTTTTCAATAAAAAGATAGTGTTTCCCGTAGAAACTGAGAAAATACCAGTCAATACCACAGGATTGATTTTTCTTTTCGTCATGGCTGTGTTGGATTTTTCTTAACAGCACAGAATCCAGGGAGGGAAAAAAAGGAAAATCGATAGGAACGTAGTAGCACAAATAGAGAGACCACATCAGTTATGTTTGAATCGTGACTTTTTCCCTCGTCGGAGGAAACAAACAAACAAAA